>OVBE01014247.1:0-12189 GCA_900406425.1 Iberis pinnata | reverse complement strand
AATTTTATGTTAGATAATATTAAAAGGAAATGACTTATTTCTTTATTCGAAGGAAACGATTAATAAGGAAATAAGTAGAATCATCATGAATAAGGAAATGTGTAGATAATATCAAAATTTAATGTTAGATTATGGAAATAAGTTTGATCAAAATAATTTAGGATATAATAGTAAATGTGTAAGATGAAAGTACCCAAGTACAAATGGATTTAAAACATACCTTTTTTCCAAATTATGAAACATAAATGTGTCTATATAGCAATTTTTTCATTAAAAAAATACATAACATAACATTCAGTTAAATACATAACACCAATTTTACTCTTATAACGTAATATAACAAAAATAAAATTTCCAAATATAAATATAAAAGTTTAAATTTCATAACTTTATTAAATAATAAATTTAAGATATACCAAAAAAATTAATAATTTTGCCCCGCGCATCGCGCGAGTGAGTACCTAGTTGGATATTATTTACATTAACAAAAATACGTTGTCGGTTTTCTTTTGGGCCTTTATATATATTTTATTGAATCTTTTTGTTAGATTTATAGTATATTTGTTTACGTGCCGAAGAAAAATAAAAAGTATATTTGTTTACGCATCACCTAGGGCTTGGCGTTCGGATAAACGGTTCTGTTCGATTCTCTTCGGTTCCGGTTCTAGCAAAAGAAAATCCATTTAGGATACGAAGGAAATTCGGATTAGATCGGTTCGGTTCCTACCTGGTTCGGTTCGGTTCTAAAAATTAAGAACCATTTTGGAACCGAACCAACGGGTAATTGCGGTTCTTTCGGGTATTTTATCCGAAATGCCCGAAAGAATCGAATTAACCAAAATTATCCAAAATAATTTGTCATTGTTGGCCACCTTCGGTTCTTCTTCGGTTCTTTTGTTTTCGGTTCCTTTTTCGGTTCTTGGTTCTTACCCGAACCGAACCGAGAACCATGAATCTAAATTACTAGACATGTTTGGATAAATTAATCGGATCCAGAACCGAATCGAACATATATTTTCGGTTCGGTTCGGTTCTTCGGTTCTGGTTATTTTGCCCAGCCCCAATGTCACCACTCAATTCAATTTTGGATTTAATTTTATAAAAAATATTTTAATAACAAATATTATTAAGAACTACTACCAATATTATATTATTTTAAAATTTATCATATATTTTAATCTATGAATTAATTTTACATCTTTTAATTTAGTTTTATAACTTATTTTTGGATGATATATTAAAATTTATAAACTAAGATATTTATTACATATTTTAATTTTGCATATCTTAACAGTATATTGATTTTGTTAAATTTTTGGTTCAATTTTTTTATAATGTTGGCGGTTATATATTTTAGAGTTTAATACGTTATGCTTGATATTGTAAATATTTTTGTACACTTTATATTGCTACTTTTAGATTTTTGATAAACTATAAAAAATACGAATTATAATATAAGCTAAAAACAAAAAATAGTTGATATTTTATAACATATATAAATAAAGTTATTTAGAATAATCTAAAGATATATTTTAATTATTTATCATGTAAATTAAATTTTAAATAATAAAAAAATTAAAATTTGTAAAAAAAAATTAAAAAATGAGTTATGATAAATTATTTATTTAATTTGTAATAATTTTATAAAATTTATATCCGCAAAAATTACGTAGTTCATATATTTACCTAGCAATATCGACGCCAAAATTGACATTTTGGGTGTTTTGAAAAAATGTAAAAAAAGTTATGAAAAGAAATAAATATATACGGGAAGATATGGACAAGAAATAGTTTACATATAGACAAGAAAAAAAATGTAAATGGAAGAAAGCAAAAATAAAGGAAAAGAGATAGTCGTGGAAAAACCAAAAGACTTGTATCTACGTTAATATTTCGCGTACGTTCGGTAAAAAGTTAAAGTGTCCCTTTAGATGAATTTTTTCTCCATGTGATGCATACGTGGTATATGACTTAGCGGTCTCACACGTTCGATTTATTAGCAACCTGAATTTCACTGGCTACTTTTAGAATTATCACGTAGTTTATAGCTTCTTAATTGGTTGGTGAAGGGTCATGGTGGTTATAAGAGAACTTAGTACAAAAGTCGCAATTGAATTCATCATGGATGTGAAGCATGCATTACATGATAACCATGAAGTATATTATGACTTTATTGATTTTAAAGCTTAAAGGTATATACAGTTTTTGTTTAGCTTTTCTCATTGTTTGCTATGAATTACTATATGTTCATCTCGTGCGAGATGAAAGTAAGATGCGTCTTGTTTTTGCCGCGAGAAAAAAATAATAATAATAATGAGACAAAGAGATCCAAACGATTCATATCAAATCGTTAATTTTTCTATTTAACCCGGGTTCAATTTTAATCTTTTATAAAAATTAAAATTATTTAAACTTATTTGAAATACGGTTTGTTTGGTTTCAATTTTCTATTTAGTTATTTTGTTTAAAAGTCATTATAATAAAATACAAATAGTAATATATTTGATGTTTATTTGTTTAATATGCAAAATATATAAATTTCACACATAGGACTTTTTCATTAACCAAAAATTGCTTCAGTCCGATTTCGGTTTGTACTTTTCGTTTTTAAAAATAATTTATAATAAAAGATTTTTTTAAAAATTTTGATTTGGTTTAATTTTTTTGGTTTGGTTCGATCCGATTTTTTTATTTATTTAATTGTCGACCCTTATTTCATATATTTATTTTTTAAATACTTTTTATCATGCGTTGGGCAACAACGGAGACCGTTGGTTCCTAGGTGCGTACATCGCAGTTTACGATTTAAAACCCAGAGAATACCATATTTAGTATACTTTTTATGCTTACAAAATGTTCAGATTATGGATTTTATGGAACTGAATATATGATTGTATATATTTTCATGGTAGAATTGATACTCATGGCGTCATCTTGGTGGTGATAAAACTTTTCAAGGGGAAATCAGATCTGATTTGTGGCTTCAGTACATTCTTGCCCACTAATTATGCAAAAACCCTCCATGACCAACCTGTTGAATTTGAGGATCCTCTCAATTTTGTCAACAAGATCAAGGTTGAGATATTGATGTGGTGCAACTAACCCAAGCTATATATAATTAAATATTAATTCTCTTTTAACAACTTTTCTCTCTCAAAGTAAGGTTTCAAGACAATGATCGAACATACAAATCATTTTCAAGCATTTTAATCTCATATAAAAATGAAAACAAGTCCATTGATGAGGTATATACGTTCATATGGCCACTTGTGTTATAATGTTTTGTTCATTGTTTTTGGTATCTCTTATTGTCAATTAGTTTGATAACGTTTATAATCTTGTAGGTGGCCATCCTTTTCCGAGATTTGCTTGTTGAGTTCACTCACTTTCTCCCTCGAACTCCAGAACTGGACTCTGTCACGATGCCTCAGATGAAATCTGATAAGGTTCAACATTTCTTAGTAATGTTATGTTTATATTTTGCTCTTATTATTCCATAACCAACACTTGTGTGGGCAGATCATTTCTTCACATCCTGACCTAGACCATGACAAATCTTCAATGAAAGAAAATACAGAAAAAAATGAAACGTATCGACACAAAGAACAAGAACACAAAATCTCCTGGAAAAAGTAAGGTTTCACAAAGAGTGTTTGGTACATCCTTGAATGTTTTAAGGATTGGAGAAAAGAGACGATAAGCTAGGGGTGGTGTTCCGGTATCCCTTCAAGTTTGATTCGAGTTTTTCGGGTTTTCTCTTAAAAGAGGTTAAGAACCCATTCGGGTATTTTATAGTTTCGGGTTCGAGTTCATGTATTTTTAGTTTCGGGTTTGGGTCAGATTTGTGTATATCAGTCTTTTATATAAAAAACAAACTAAACCAAACCGGTGTAAACTTTTGTAATTTGAATTGATATAAAATTTTAATTAGTGCTAAACCGGTTTAATAATTGGTTTAAATATGTTTTTTTTATTTGAATTTGTTTAATCGATGATATTTAAATTGTATGTGATTATAATATAGGATATTTTCTTATACTAATTCAACTTAATTATAAAATTTATTGTATAAATAAATATAAAACATCAACAAGCTCTTTACTTTACTAAATTATACAATCTAATACTTACAATTTATTTTTTTATGAATATATTAATATCTTTATGATATTGAATTTATACATAATTACATATTTAATACAATAGTCATAAGTTCAGGTATCCATTCAGAATTTTTTCAGGTTTCGGGTTATATCCGTTCTTGTTTGAATATCTAAACTCTTAAAAAACAATATTCATTTGGATATTTTATAATTTTGTTTCAGTTCGATTCATGTATTTTTTTCAAATAGGCTATACGAACAACAAATTTGCATCCCTCTTCACTGCGCTATATTATTTTGATATATTTTTTTAGTTAGGAAAGCTACAATATTTTTCTTTTATATCAAAACTAGACAAGCATCCATAAGATGCACACATTTAATAATAAAAAAATTATTAATGTTAAATCTTATTGCTTAGAAATAAACACAAATTTTGGATAAACTTTTTTAAGAAAAGGAAAAAATAACGCAGAAAAAATTGTTAATGGAGAGATTCGCTATAAAACTTTTTATTAATGGAAAATATTATAATACTTTCTACTCACAAACTCAAACTCGATTACAATAAAAAGTTATTCTTATTTTTTTCTTTTTTGGATTTTTTCTCCATGTGTTTCTCTTTATATCTCTCTCTTATGTTTGGATGATTGTTCTTCCTCTTCCTCTTGAATAATCTCTAATTATAGAGATCGTGTCATCTTGTGTGAACCCAAAAATTGCAGCTACCGTCCACCAAAATTATGTCCATTGTCTATTGCAATTATAACCATCGTCTACTTTAATCACATTGAAAACATATGTATTATCATTATTTGGCTAACAATATTCTCCAACTTGAAACTGATTTCAATATGTCTTCAATCATGTAGCGTCTTTTGGTTTTGTTAACCTAACAAGACAACTAAAGTTGAATACAACTTCTAGTTATCAATCATTACCACCTTTTTCAACATATATGAAATGGAGGTTGGATATAGTAGGAAAGTTGCCAATGACTCCTAGACATATGGTTTTCTTGTGAGTAGTCACAACATATTTCCTCAAATTGACCGAAGCAAAAGTTCTAAGTAACATCACCGACACCAAGATAATGAAGTTTTTGTGGAAGAATGTCATATGCAAATTTGGAATTCCCCACGAGATAGTCACGAACAATGGTCTAACAACAAGTTCAAAGAGTTATACAAGAACTAGACGATAAAGTTGAGCTATGCAACACCTAGGCGGTCACATTCTAATAGACAAACCGAAGCCTCCAACAAGACTAATGCCAAGTCCTTAAAAAACGACTGCAACAATCCAAAGGTGAGTGGGCAGAGGAACTACAAGGAGTCCTCTAGGTTTAGAGAACAACTACAAAGACCGCCACAAAAGAAACACCATATTCTTTGGTGTATGACATGAATGTTGTAATTCCAGTCGAGATAGCAATCCCTACATCAAGAATTAGGGCTGGACATAATAAACCGAAACCAAAAATCCAAACTGAAATCGAGCCGAAAAATTGGATCCGAAACCAAACCGATTATAGGTTGAAAACCGAATGGATTTTTATATTTACAATTTTTGGTTTTTCAATAAACCGAACCGAACCGAATTAATTTCGGATAACCAAATCAAACCGAAATTCACAAACTAATAACCCTAAATCCATAGTGTCATAATTAATTTATGTTGCATGTTTACAGATTTTTCGGTTTACATGGGTTTTCGGATTTTTTCGGGTTTTTTCGGATTTTTTCGGGTTTTTTCGTTACAAAATAGATTATATAAAAAATCTTAAAACCGAACCGAAACCGAATTTTTAAAAACCGGACCGATCCGTTTTTGATCCGATTTTGACTAAAAACCTGAACGGTTTTTATATTTCCCAATTTTGGTTAACCGAAAACCGAAAAAACCGATCCGAAACCGATCTGAAATCCGAATGCCCAGCCCTAGCAAGAAGGGAGAACTTAGATATGAAAAAAAGATGAGATGATGCAACTTGATATCTATCTCTGGATGAGAAAAGAGAAGCAGTTCAAGTACCGAACGGGTTTCACGAGCCTACAATGGTACTTATAAGAACTCTTCAAGTTGGGGAGTGGGTACTTAGACGCATGTTTCCAAAATAGGAAGCAAACTCATGCAGCGAGATATTTGGAATATTCTTAATATCTTTATTGTTATTTATCCTATTTATTTTAGTATTTATCTTAATTTATTTGAGATTATTTTCATGGGTTTTTAATAGTTTTAAAGTTTTATTATTTTACTATATATATGCTTTTAGACCTAATGTATTATTAAGACTTGATGATTTTAATAAAAGAACGTTTGTGAAGAGTATTCACAAAACTCTAGATTTTTGGGTATTCTCAGATATCTAGTTTTATCTTTAGCTTCCTCTCCATCATTTGGTATCAGAGCTGTGTTTCTTTGCTTTCTTAATCGAAGAAAGATTGCGGATGTCATGTTGATAGGTAGTTGCTACACTTTCAAGGACGAAAGTCTTTTTGTCGAAAGAGAAGAAAACCATGAGTTCTGCAAATATGGTGATCCGAACGTCGAGGTGATCGATTTCGTTCAAAATATGTACAAAATCTGATATTTGTAAAAATTGTGCCAAATTTGTGCAAAATCTTATCCGTGCAAAATACGTACAAGATTCGGTCCGTGCAAATTAAGAGCATAAGAAGTAGAAAATTTATCCAGGGAGAATCTTATTGAAGATTCAAGAACAAATCTTTCTTGGCCGGCGAGACCTGATGCTGCAAGATATTTGGAATATTCCTAATATCTATATTGTTATTTATCTTATTTATTTTAGTATTTATCTTAATTTATTTGTGATTATCTTCATGGAGTTTTAATAGTTTTTAGGTTTATTACTTTATTATAAATATGCTCTTAGACCTAATGTATTATTAACACCTTGATTTAATAAAAGAACGTTTGTTAATAACCACTGTGAAGAGTATTCACAAACCTTAAAAAAGTTTATTTGTAAACCATTATGAAGAGTATTCATAAAATTCTAAATTTCTGGGTATTCTTAGATATATAGTTTTATCTTTAGCTTCTGCTCCATCACAAACACTAGAAAATTAGAACCTATTTGGGAAGACCTTACAAAATCACTAGGATTAAAGGGGTTAGAGCTTGAAGAACTCAGTGGCAAGCACACAAGTCTATAACTTATTTTTGGTTGAAATAGTTATTATATAATTTAATAAGATACTTGTTTTTTTTTATATAAATTTTGGTTTCCGTAGTTTCTTGAATAATGTTAATGAAGAATTATTTACCTTTGCATCATTGAGGACAAACTGAATACCATGTCCAGGATATATATAGTAGAAGACAGAATCTCATTCTGTCTCATTCTCTCTCCTACAAGACAGAATACAGATTGTGACAAATTAAGTGAAACATAAACACACAAAATGAACAATATATATACAAAAGGAAGATATTTTACCAGAAATTAGTGTTTACATTGAGCAGCAGATAGTTAAAATTTCGTTATTAATCTATTTTCACGATTTCTCTAACTTCGGATCATTTATCAACACTCACAAAAGAACCCAAGGAGAATTTAAAATCATATGGAAACCCAAAGAAATGAGAATGATTAAGAGAAGCAATTAATCTGAATTTTTTACGAACATACCTACCTGTAAGTGATTGTTGCGTCCCTCGAACTCAAGGTTGTAAGAAAAAAAGATGCTTGAACGCAAAAAGAGTTAATATAGTAGTTACGTTCCTAGATTTTAAAAATCTAGGACTCTAAGAAATCACAAGTTCAATTTACGTTGGAAGGGAATAACATGGTTTATGTGAAACTCGATTAACGTTGTGTGTGCCCATTAGTGAAAGAAAAAAAAATCATGACCTTTTTAACAATGAAAAATAAAATAAAAAGGATTGGATTCTAACCTATGGCTTACATAGCTATACTAAAACTTTTTAAAATGGACAAAGTATATTAAAAAAATATAACATTCATGGAGTATTTAAGAAATATGTAAAATTTTCGAAACAGTATAACGCACAAAATATTGGCATCCTAACTTGATATGCTTTGTAAAAGGTACTCTCTCCGTATCAATATAATTGATGTTTTAAAGAAATTTTTTTGTTTTAAGTTATTTGATGTTTTCGCGTTTCTATGCAAAACTTTAAAGCTATTTGTCATTAATATTTTGCAGAACCATTTTTGATTGGTTAGATTGGCTATAATTAATGTGATTTTTATAGAAATTAGATAAATTAAATGATGTTTTTGTGTTTTATTAAACAACGTGCAAAAACCTTAAACATCAATTATTTTGATACAGAGGGAGTAACATATAAAATTAAACAATGGAAAGGTATGACCATCGATGAAGCTTATTTTCTAACACATAAAGTTGCTTCTCATAACTTCTTTACCAATAAGATGAGTTATCTATATAAACTCTTATTTGTCAAAGAACTCCAAAACACACGTAGTCAAGTTTTAGATATCATTTCATTCCTTTAGAAAGGAAAAATAGGAAAGATTTATATAAAGAAGTTTGAATCAAACAACTTCTTACATGAACTCATCAAGATAATAGAGAATCTCCTACAAGTCGTTGATTTCTCCGCTGGCACCAAGAAGATAATGCTTACCAATATCCTTCATCCTCTCAGTGTTCTTGTATCTTTACGTTGATCCATATGAACTTGCATATTTGCAAAACTTTGATAGATAATTGAAACCACAGTGTTTGTTCTATAAAATCTTGGAAACCAAGATTATGCCTCATGAACTAATGAAATAATCGAAGCTATTAAAGAGATTAGGTGAAAACATAATATACCATCAAGAAATTGATAACTATACAAAGAAGCATAATCCTTAAATAATATGAGTTACCCAAATATTCCAATGAATATAGATAAGAAAGTAGTTAATGATTACAATGTTAATTCTCTGTTATCATTTCAGAAAACAAAACAAAGTTGAAGCTTTAAAAACTTCCATGATTCATAGTGAACCTCCAAATCTTAAGATAAGAGGGAAGAAGCAGAGAAAGCCAAACTTTATTGTAACTAAATATAGAAAAAAGAATATGAAAGTATTGTTACAACTCACAAGAGATATTATAAATCTAAACGTATTGACTTTGGTTTTATGAATGTTGTGTTCGTGTAGCCAAATATATAGACTAAAAAGAAACCAATAAGTGTACATGAGACCAAGATTTCCAAATAAGCAAGAAACTATATGATGTCATGAATGACCTAACTGAAAATATATAAAGAACTGATAGTAAGAAATGCAACAAAAAACCTCTCATTTTATATGCCATTAAAACTCCATCTTTGTACTTGATAGTAACAATTGAGGTTCCACTAACATATGGATACCTACCAAAAATCAAATGATACCAATATTTCTCAGAATCAAAAGCCCAAAATAAGGTTTAAGAAAGATTTTTTGACAGTGTTCGTTGTGAATTGACTTAAACCCAAAATACCTCATGAACATAAATTAAACAGTAAGAAAGAGATTAAAGATTTTAGGTCGAATCAACTTACAGTCATCAAACTCTGATTTTCGATGTTGAACCATCGCTTTCAGAACTATAGCAAATAGCAATGAGAGTAACTGAACCACCAACTTGTGTCTGAATACAAACATAATAAAACCTAGAGAGAATCATGCAATAACTCAATTTCAAAAAGTAAGAATTGAGTTAGTTACTTGAACTCCTACCACAACAATCCTGACCCATTTGCAAATATCAATGTTTTCTTCAGTGAAAGCTCGAAGGCTAGTGTTGAACTCTCCGGCGGGATCATACAGAAGATCCTATAAAGAGACACAAGACATAAGATACCAACTCAAGATTTTGATTCTTCCAACAAGCTTGGGGAGGGAGGATTTGGACATGTTTTTAAGGTAAGACGACCTTACAGAGAATGTGAAGGTTATGTAACTTATTATTTGGCTATATTCTAAAAATATCAATTAGTACATGGAAAATTGAATGACGAAAGAGAGGAAGAGAGATAGCCGTGAAGCAATTGTCTGTCGGTTCTAGGAAAGAAAAGGATCAATTTTGTTGCTGAGATTGCCACTATATCAGCTGTTCGGCATTGCAACCTTGTAAATCTGTACGGATGATGCATTATCATCGTATGCTCTATTCGGTATGCTCCAAGTAGCTCTGCAAGGGAAAAAAAGTTGGTGCTTAAAATGAACCAATATGAAAGATGATATACATGTTTAGTTTTTAATCAGAGAACGAAATTATGGATTAATTATTATTCTTATTGAGAAGGAATCTTTTCTGTTCTTTGTTTCGTAATTAATACACTAATCATTGTTGATCTATAGGTTTTAAGATTCAAACTCAAGAACAAACCATCCTCGTGCTTGTAATATATGAAAAGCCATATGATTATTGGATATGTTTAATCCTACAAAGATAAAACGGATATATGTTAGTTTGAAAGGACTGGTAATAAATGGCTATTATCGGATATAAATTTTCTTGGTAACCTTCGGAGAGCTCTACAACGGAATTTCTGATAATTGCATATCTAGATATATACGAATGAAGACGAGACGAAAATGTGAATGAGAAAGCAAAAGAGAAAAAGATGATGAAAACTTTACAGTGTAGTAGTGGATATAACTCCAACAGCTCCTTGTTAGAGAAGTACGATTATAGATTCTAGTTTCAAAGGATCAACATTTAAAAGGTCTCCGTGATAGGCATAAATTTCCACTCATGGTCATACAATTTAAATTACGGTAAGCAAGGAGTAGAGTATTTGAAACGCTTGGGATTGCCAATGCCTACCATATCATAGTCGCCTGTGCGTTATCAGAAAAGGAAGAGGCATCGCCATATCACAGCCGACCATTCTCATTCGTCCTATATTTCTGTGACATTAAATTATTTCTATTTTTCTGTATACTATTTCTTGTAAGCTGACGTGGCATCTCCAAAATGACTTTTAAAAAGATGATGTGGCTAGCATGAGAGCCCACAATCTCTTCTTTTTATATAATAGATATGAGAATTCCTACCAGAAACCCATTCAGATATGGGAAGGTTTAACCAAAAAAATCATAACGTATATATTTACCTAGCAATATCCATATTAAAATTGGCATTTTGGGTGTTTTGAAAATATGTGAAAATGAGACGAAAAGAAAAAAAATATATATATATATATGTAAAAAAAAAATAAAACTTGAGTACTAAAACTATTATATTTATGTTATGTAGAACATTGTGGCTAAAAACACACATACTAATAATTTGTTTCAAATTTCTTTTATACATTAAAAATACTTTAATCAATGAATAAAATTTTGGTATTTTGTTAATGGTTATGAAGTATTAAATAGTATTAAAATTTATATAAAAATAATACTATATTATATTTTAAAATATAAATAAAAGTTTAAAACATCTTATATACCAAAATCGGTGATTAAAAAAGTTTGTATGGACTATGTATCTCTATACTATCAAAGCTTAGAAGAGAATGAAATAGGTGATCATCAGGGCTGACTCATATGCTAATCATATAAGTAATTGATTATAGCATCCAATTCTAAAAGTATTTTTTAAAATAAATTTATTGTGCATATATTTGTAATAAATTGTAAAATTATTAGACATTTTCATAATTTCAATACTTGTGAAGCTCTTTTGATAATGAATTAGGTTTTATGTTCAAAAGATATTAACTAATTTAAGTTTTATGATAATACTAGGAAAAATCACACGCGTTGCATGAGCAAACTTGTCTCTTCTTTTTCGATTACTTTTCTATAGTGTTGTAAACAATATCATGTTAAAGAAAAATCAACCACTATCACATTATTACAATGCTTGGCTTCTCTTAAACATAAAAGTCAATAAAAAATAAGTTATTCACAATTATACTACATTATCGAGGGCTTTATTATTTTCACAATTTTTACTTATTAGAAATATATTGATTTTTGGTATTACATCTCTTAATATAGATATAATATTTTAATAAAAATTATAAATCCAAAATGTTTGTGAAGTAAAATTATTCATATATATATATATATATATATATA
>OVBE01014246.1:0-12190 GCA_900406425.1 Iberis pinnata | reverse complement strand
TCATTCTTCTCTTTAGTTCTTCTCTTATTCTATGAGTTAAGTACTCAAAATCCAACAACCGGGATGTTGCAAACTGTGAAGCCAAGTTTAGTGAGTAAAGAGCAAATCCATTGAAGTTCAGTGCTTGTGTTGGAGACTACTCAATATTGAGCTTCCATGGAGCTTCTTGCAACACCATTTTGTTTCTTAGAAGACAAGGAGATAGGATGTCCACCAAGATAAACAATGTAGGCGTTGGTGGATATAAAATCATCAGTATCTCCAGCCCAATCCGCATCTGAGAAGGCATGAAGATGCAGATTTTGATATTTGCGGAATAGAAGTCCATGTTTACAGTTCCAGCCAAGTAACGTAATACCCTTTTTACTGCTTGCCAATGATCCATAGTGGGCTTGTGCATAAATTGAGACAAGCGATTGACCGCGAATGAAATATCAGGCCTAGTGAAGGCAAGATATTGCAAGCTGCCAAGGACACTTCGGTATTCAGTTGCATCAGGAAGTGGTGTAATAGACCTTAAGGTTAGTTTTGGGGAAGTTGCCATTGGTGTCGAGACAGGAGATGCTTTGAGCATATTGGTGCGATTCAGCAGGTCTAGGATGTACTTTTGTTGACAGAGATGCAAGCATGTGTCTGATCTGGAGACTTCAAGACCCAAAAAATAGGATAGATTTCCTAAATCCTTGATTGAAAAACGTTGGGACGGAGCCGTAATAATGGAACCAAGGAGGGCTATATCATTCCCTGTGATAATAAGATCATCGACATATATAAGAACATAGAGAATGGAGGTACCCTTCCTTAGAATGAATAAGGATGAGTCTGGCAATGAATTACGAAATCCAGTGTTTTGCAAGAACAATTTCAGCTCTGTGAACCAAGCCTTGGATGCTTGTTTAAGACCATAAATAGCTTTCTGGAGGCGGAAAATATAATCAGGACGGTCTTTATCAACAAAACCTTGAGGTTGCATCATGTAGACGGCTTTGTTTAAGTTGCCTTGAAGAAACGCATTGTTGAAATCAAGCTGTCTAATTGGCCAATTTCCAACAACTGCGATTTTGAGAACTAACCGAATGGTTGTGGATTTGATTACAGGATTGTAAGTCTCAGAGTAATCAACTCCTTGTTGTTGATGATAGCTTTTCGCAACAAGGCGAGCTACATGTCCAAAGAACCATTAGCACACAATTTAGTTCGGAAAACGCAGCAAGATCCAAGTACATTATAATGAGGCAGTCTCGGGACAAGGTCCCAAGTATGATGTTGTAATTGAGAGTTAAATTCGGCTGCCATTGCGTTATGACAATCTGTGTCAGTGAGAGCTTGTGTAGCAGACTTAGGTTCGGGTTTGATAGAAGGCTGAAGCAATACATGAATATTGTGAGGTGTTCTCTGCTTTGAGATGCCAGCTTTAGACCTGGTTGTCATTGGATTCTGGTTGATAACAGGTTCAGATGGTGCAGAAGTTGAGTCTACATTGGTAGTTGTCACTGGTAATATAACTGTGGGTTGAACTGTAGGTTGAATGCGGGGTCTTCTTTGGTAGGTGATGATAGGTGGCTGAGATGGTGTTGAAGTTTCTGTGTCGGCAGTGATAATACCTCGGGAGTCTCTGTTGAGATTCCGGTTTAGTGAGAGATCAGAATGCGAGAACGGCGCTGGAGATGGCTGTATATCTGGCACTTTTACAGGGACAACCGTGACAGGTTCAATGGAAAAGAAAGAGGACAATGTGGGTGAAGCTAAATAGGCAGAGAGTGTGTAATCAAGTTTAGTGTTGTAAAACGGGAAGAAGTCTTCATCAAAGCGTACATGACGAGATGTATAATTTTTTTTAGTTTGGGGATCATAACAGTAATAAGCACTTTGGGAATTTGAGTATCCAAAGAAGACAAAGGGAGTTGATTTGGGTTGAAGTTTGTGAGAAACATAGGGTTTGAGCCAAGGGAAGCACAAAGAGCCAAAGATGCGTAATTTGGAGTAATTAGGTGATTGACCAAAGAGTTTGAAGAAGGGTGATTGAAGAGCAAGAGTTGGTGTAGGCATGCGATTTATGAGATAAACCGCAGTAGAGAAAGCATAAGGTCAGAAGATAGTTAGAACGGAGGATTGAGAAAGGAGAGTCATACCGGTTTCAACAATATGTCGGTGACGGCGTTCCGAGATACCGTTATGTTCTGGTGTAAGAGGGGGAGTAATGAGATGGGTTATCCCATTAGAAGCAAGAAAATCGCGAAGAGAAATGAGTTCACCTCCATTGTCAGAATATAAAGTTTGAATTCTGGTTTGGAATCGGTTTTCAACAAGAGATTTTAATTTGATGAAGGTTTCTTTAACTTAAGATTTGATTTTTAAGGGATAGAACCAAGAGTAACGGAGATAATGATCGACTAGGATTAAGTAGTATTTGTAGTTATTAGAAGAAGTGATTGGAGAGGAGCAAACATTTGTAAACAGAATTTGTAAAGGCCTTAGAGAAGAGATGGGGGTTTTAAAGAAGAGTAATTTGTGACTTTTGTTGCAAAGACAATGATGACAAAGTTTTTTATTAAAAGTAGAATTCGACATAGGTAATTGAAAAAGATGAAACAATGATTTTGAGGATATGAACGGCAGGATGGCCTATACAAGAGTGTCATTTAGGTAAAGAAGTCTTGATATCAATAGAAGCTGAGAAAGAGAGTGGTTCCTGTTGAAAAGTAGGCTAGACATACAGCTCTTCTTTAGTGTGACCTTGGAGTAATTGGATTCCCGAACTGAGATCCCTCACCTGAAAATGAGAGGGGAAAATTCAACAGAAACTCTGTTAGCATTACAAATTACAAAGTTTATACACATAAATTAGATTCTTTGTAATCGCAGGTACACAAAGAGTATTAGGCAAGAAAAGCTTTTTAAAAAGAGTGTAGAGAGAAGTAGAACCAGTGTGAGAGATCGGAAAGCTGTTACCATTACCAACAACTACTTCTTCACCACCGTTATAGGACTGATGTAAGGACAGATTGTCAAGATCAGAAGTGAGATGGTGGGTGGCACCAGAATCCAAGATCCATGGACTGTTCTGCGGAGTGGAGCTTTGAGTGGCTATGTGTGCTCTCGGCTGCCATGATGTGGGTGGGGAAGGAAGGAGACCAGAACCAGACGCTTGTAAAGCCAGAAGTTGAGGGCAGCGGCGAGCCGAATGTCCCTGAGTATTGCAGACTTGGCATTTGCCCAAGTAGGGTTTACTGCCGTAGTTGTTGTTTGATCGAGGTGTCTGGTTGGAGTATTACAGGCGTTGACTATTGTTGTTAGAGGACCAAGGCTGCTGGTTTTTCTTGGAGTTGTTGCGGGTTGGAGGTTTGTTGTGGTTGTGGACATAGTTAGCAGTCACCGGAAACGCTTTGGTTGTGGTGTGCTTAACAACTTTGCTTCATGAATTTCAGTGAGAGTAGGAGAGATTTCTCGTCCTTCCATATATTCTACAGTCTGCTTGTAGTCATTGGGTAAGCCATCAAGAATGAAATCAACTTGTTCTTCATGTTCTATGATTTTCCCGAGTATAGCCAGTTGATCAAACCTGGTAGTGAGACCTTGAAAGTACTCATCAATGGTCTTGGTTCCTTTAGTCCATTGCTTAAGTTGGATCTTGAGTTGTTTAATATGCCCAAGGCTTGGCTTGGCATAAGTATCAGCTAGTTTGGACCACGTAGCAGCTGACGTATCTGCCATGGAGATAATAGGTTGAATGTGATGGAGATACAACCAATCAAAGCGTTGTAGATTAGTTGATCTTGACACCCTCTACTGTAATAAACTCTGCAAGAGCAGGCTTTGATCCATCAAGAAAATGAACAAGATCATAACCTCTGAGTAGTGAGTAGACTTGGCGACTCCACACTAGATGATTAGAGGCAGAGAGTTTTGTGATGTTCATCATGTTGATGTTGAGCAGAGAATTGCTTTGAAAGATAGTGTTATTAGAAGACTTGACAACAGGATTAGAGGTGGAAGTGTTAGGCATTTTTTTTTTTTTTGATACAGAAGAAGAAGATGCGAGTAGGAAGGAAGAGGACGGCCAGAAGCTTAAGAAAAAAAAGGATTTTTTAGGTTACCTAAAGGAGCTCTGATACCATATAAGATTAATATTATTGATTGATAATGTGGAATGAATTACAGCAGTTTATATACAAATTTCCTTATAAACAATATACGGAGAATATGAAGTTTCCTTAATAAAAGGCACTGTTACTTAGCTCAAAAGCAGTAACAACATCAGAATACCTGATTGAAGTCTGAGAGACCAATTTGCTTAAGAAATGAGAAAAATAAGTCCAAAAGATGATTAAGATTAAAGAAGTTAAGCTTTCTGAACAATCAAAAATGGCCAAAAGACATTACATAAAGTCGTAACCAGGTTCCTTGACTAATTTTAGATGCTTTTGTTGAAGAATCCATGTGACACTAGGTAAAAAGTTATCTTGGACCTGAGAGGGAATCGTTTTCGATATGGGTATTGGAATTTGGGATGAGCCAGTCAGTGGCAACTCCAGGATATGTTTGATAGTTAAAATCATGTGTCAACTTCTCTTCCTTTTGCCACTCTTCCCATCTCTCAGCTAAACCATCTCCTTCAAGCATTCTTACCACTTCTGACATCTTTGGACGATCCATTGCAGAGCTTTGAGTACAGAGAAGGGCCATTTGGATCAATTGCTCCGCTTCTTTATTTATGTAGTTTCCTTCAAGCTCTGAGTCCACAAGACTTTCCAACTTCTTCTCTTTCAAAACCTCTTTAACCCAATCAAGTAACATGATATCACCATCGTTTGCAAGCCGAGCAAGATCGAAAGCCTTCTGTCCGGTGATGAGCTCAAGAAGCATGACCCCATACCCAAAAACATCAGTTTTCTCTGAAGATTGTCCACTCGAAAGGTACTCTGGGGCTATATGGCCAATTGTACCGCGTACAGCGGTTGTCACATGAGAGTCATTATAATTCATGATTTTTGCAAGCCCAAAATCTCCAACAACAGCTTCAAAATCTTCATCTAACAATATATTTGCAGCTTTCACATCCCTGTGAATGATTTTGTGGTCACAATGATCATGTAAATACGCTAGCCCTCTTGCTGATCCCAGGGCAATATGCTTCCTTTTTGGCCAGTCAAGTGGTGAATTGCAAGCAGGACGTTCTCTCAAGCAAGAAGCGACACTTCCATTAGCCATGTAAGGATAAACAAGTAATCTTTCAGTCGGTGTCATGCAAAAGCCACGAAGCCGAAGCAAGTTTCTATGAACAGCCATACTGATTATTTCAACCTCGGTTTGGAACTGTTGTTCTCCACCTTTGGTACGTTCTTCTTTTAACCTTTTCACCGCAACTAGAGAGCCATCGGTTAAACGTCCTTCATACACTTTACCAAAACCACCTTTACCCAATATATTTTTGTTGCTAAAGTTATCTGTAGCAACCAGCAGTTCACGCAAGGAAAACCTTTTCAGTTGTCCTAAATGAACCTCTCCGGCTTCTTCAGCTGCAAACAAATGGCAGATTCAAAAATAGGCCAAAGAAGCTTCAATGTGGAAATAGATGAACAGAGTTGACTAACCAGGTACATCAAAAAAATGGTCCAGTGGTTTTCTTCTCAACCACAAAGCAAGTGCAATTGCGGGTGCAGTAAATAGAATTACTGCACCTGCAGCAACGCCTCCTGCTATTGCTGCAATCATTCGACTCCTCCCTGAGAGTATGAAAAAGACAAAGCTCTTTTAAATACAGAACACAATTGGGCAGATTAAACATGAAAATATTAATGAAATGTACATAATGGAAACCTGTAGTTGAGGGAGGCGGAGAAAGTGGAGTACGCGGAGATGCCTGAAGTGGCCTTAAATTATTATTGGCAAAACTGCAGATAAGACAATTTAGTAACTCATTGTGACCAGAAAAACTAGGGACAAGAAGGAAAACCTAATAGGAGTGAACAGCGAGAAGGAACCATTAACAGGAATATCTCCATTGAGCCGATTGTTTGAGACATCCCTGCATATCATTATCATCATCTTTGTCATGACTCAAGTTTGCATCTACAGACTACAGTAACTCATGATTACACTTACAGAACTTGCAGCGACACAGCAGTCAAAGACCGCGGAATTTCCCCAGATAAATTGTTGTTATTAAGACGCCTAACAACATATAGTAGAATACAATGTTATGAATAGTAACCTGTGTAAAGAGCTCAAAATAACAATCACTCAACAAAACCAGAAATTAGTGCTATCTTGATACAATTAGTCTCAATTTTTCTCCTGAAGCATACACTAAGGATGATAGGAGGGAGATTCACCAGTCTCTCAATCAAATCCTGGGTCGCACTCTGCATATTAATAATGCTAAATACATAAATTAAAGAAGAGAGTATAAGTACATACAAGTAGCGCAGTTTCTCTAGTTTGCCAAGTGATGATGGAATTGGACCACTTATCTTGTTCATGTAAAGATCCAAGCTCACTAGTTCCATCAAGCCTCCAAGATCCTCAGGTATTGCCCCAGTAATGTTATTGCTATACAGCGCCCTGTCATTAAGCTTTGATAAGTAAATTCATAGATTGAAAGTCAGGAAAACTATTTTAACTGAAATCCATGTAACAGATATCATAATGCAGTGTGTAAACAAACAAGATAACAAGAAATTTTGAAGACAAAAATAATATTCTAGAGCCAAGATTCATGTAAGTTGAAACTACAATTTTTAAAGAGAAACAGATTGATTGGAAGAAAAATATGTAGAGTTGAGATTATCACTAGAGAAATTTTGGAGCCGACATTTATGTCTTTTGAAAGCAAAGGTAAAATGAAACATTCTCAAAAAGGAAGTAATGGAACCGGATGAAGAATGCCTATGCCAGCAATCACTAGTGATGGCTTACAAGTACTGCAACTTTGAAAGCTGACCAAGCTGTGGTACTAGCTGTCCAGATAGATTTGCACTTCCCAAGTCGACACGAATTACTTGATCCTGATTATTGCAAGTAATATGAAACCATGTACATGGAGTAGCAAGAGTTGCATCCCAACTTTGGAGTACACTGTTAGGGTCATCATATAAACTCTTTCTCAACTCAATTAAAACATCACCTGAATTAGCAAAGTCAAATCAAAACAAAACAAAAGGTTATAGTATCACATCATCTCTCTTTTAAAAACACCAAGTGTCATCAATGGAAACAAAACTGATGACAGTTATACTAAACTAATAGCAAACTAAAAGAAGAACCTTCTGAGTTTGCAGCGACTCTGAGAACCACATCCAAAAGTAGAATCACGCAAATAAAACTAGAGAATCTTTGTTCCATTTTTCGAAAAGTTTTTCAGCCTCAAAGCAAAGCCATTAGAGAATGACTGAGCAAGGTTGTCGTTTCAGTAAAGGAAAAGGATCTTGGACCATTGATTCGCCACCGTTGACGAAGAAATTAAATTGAATGGAAGAAGATAAAGAGAGAGAGAGAGCTACATTTAGAACGCGTATTACACGATTGACCAATTTCGAAAAGAAAGAAAAATAAATAAAAAATCATGGACCCCATTTTTCCAAGGAAACGAGAAGAAACTGAGATATGACGGCAAGAGCACCTCCTTTCGAGCTGACATTATTAGGTGGAGACGAGAAGAGGTAATTGTAGAAATTGGAAAGTTGGACGAATCAAAGAGCAAGAGAAAATTTAACCGCATTTCTTCGGATGGCACTGATGAAGATTTGGGTCAAATTCTGCGGTGCCGTTCGTCATTTCTATCTATTCTCATTTGCTTCCTCTCATCACTAAATAAAATATATATATGATATATAACTAATTTATTTCTTCTTTGGTCAACTAGTATTGTCGGCAAAACTGTTAATCTAAAACTGTTTATCTATCCCTACTTGTTTCAATAATTTTGTTAATGTTGTTAAAGTCACTTACTTTGTTTCAACAAAGTAACTCAAAAATTTTTGTGATTAGATAGAGCTTAAATGTCACTTCACATCATTTTATATTTTTCAAACTTTTCTATAAATAAAAAGTTTCACTCACAATGTATACTGAAAAATATAATCACACATTTCATTCTTCTTCTTAAGTATATTTAGAGTTCTCCTCTAATTCCTCTTTCCTCCGATCCAAAATTTCCAGTATAATATTTTCTAGTTTTATATTTATGTTATGATAATTATAGAATTGAATCACCGATATATTATAACATGTTATCAGCACGATTGCTAAACAAATTTAGTTTTTATTATATATCTTAATAGCACTTGATATCACATATACAAAATTATTTTATGGAAAAATAACAAAAGGTTCTAATTATGTTGTCGTTAAACTAGATGATATCGGACGTCTTTTAGCCTTGTTACATTCTTATTCATTTTCCTTTGCACCACCTACTTATGGCTGGTTTTAAATGATTTATGTTTATACTTGAGATGGTAAAACCTACTGAGTTCTTATATTTAGCGCACTTACTTTATTCCTTAATATTTATTTTTGTTTAATATATATATATATATATATATATATAACTCTCTAATATGAAAATTGGTAAATTTATCTAATTGCATATTTCAAAATTCCGGATTAATTTTCTAATTCATCTACTTTTACCAACAGTCACAAAGAAAATTTTCAACGGTCAAAAAATTTCTACACTTTCCAACGGTTATGAACCATTTCACTCATTTTATCTCATCAAGTGTTTTTATCTTCAATCAAATTGCTTCTCAAGAAATTTCGAAAAAATTTTCATACTCGGAATTTTTTCGTTTGATGTTAATCGTTGTATTTTTCATGATTATTATTTCTATTTACGATTCTTTTATTGGAGAATTTACCGCTAACAAAAACATCAGGAATATAATTTTAATTGTGTCCATTGTATTTCTTTGTAATGTTTATGTAATGATTAATGTAAGCGGTTCATTTTAAAAATAAAAGTCTAATAAAGTTTTATTTTATAATCTAGATACAAATGGAAAACGTTGAAAGTATCAAGTTCCCTGCTTTGAAAATCACTGGCGCTAATTACATAGTGTGGACCACTGATGTGGAATTGTTTCTTGAGTCAATGGAGTTATCTGAAACAATAAAAGAAGGGAACAAAATTACCTTCACAGAAAAGGCAAAAGTGATTTTATTATTGAGAAAACATTTGGATGAGAGTGTGACACATGACTATGCGAACATCAAAGATCCAGCAGAATTGTGGTCAACTCTTAAGAAAAGGTTTGACAACCAAAGAGAGATTACTCTCCCTCACGCCTTGGAGGAGTGGAAAAATCTGAGATTTCAAGATTTCGAAAAGATTGATAAGTACAATTATGTGGTTTTGAGAATTGTGTCATAAATGAAATATTGTGGCAGAGAAATCTCTGAGGAATAAATGATTGAGAAAACTCTTCTAACATTCCACAGATAACACAGTATGTTACCAACTCTGTATAGGAGTATTGGGTACAAAGGATTCTGTGATTTAATTGTGGCGCTTATTTTAGAGGAAAAGAACAATGGACTTCTGATTCAAAACCACAACTCCTGACCTACTAGAACAAACACATACTCTGAGGTAAATGCTGCTAATGTGAGATATCCAATGAGGCAAGATCAGGCTTATCGTGGTCGTGGTCGCGGTCGTGGTGGATGTGGACATCACTTTAGTGGTGGACATCATGGAACTTACAACCCAAGGGGGAGAGGATCAAAAAAATGGTTCCGACCTAATTATTCCCAAAAGAGAAAAGAAACCCAAGAAACTTCCACCCAGAATCGTGAGAATGTCTATTTCAAATGTGGAAAAACAGGGCATTATTTTCATGTGTGCCGCACTGACACACAATCTTATGAGTTGTACCAAAAATCAATAAAATGCAAAGGGAAGGAAGTGAACCTCACTAAACACTTCAAGGATACGACGTACCTTAATTCCTTGGACTTTGCCAATGAATTTGATGACACCACATTTGCAGAAAAGTGAAAGAAAAACGTTTGTGAAAAGCTATCGAATAAGTAATGATAAATGCATTTGTATAAAATTATGTATCTCCGTACTCAACAAATTAAACTATTTTCTCTATCGTTTTAATGTATAACTATTATGTGTGTTTGCTATGTATAATATTGTGTGTTTGCAATGAAAAATATTTTGTTTCTTATGATTAATAATTATGTTTATTTCAGAAATGGATAACTATACAAATATAACAACATCCCAAAAAATCCGTAAAGAAATATGTATACTAGATAGTGGAGCCACACATACTACTTTGAAATATAAAAGATATTTCTCTGATTTAAAAATGATAAAGATTATTGTTAGCACAATATCGGGTCCGGTGAACCTTGTTAAAGGTACCAGTAAGGCGAGTTTGATGTTGCCTAATGGAATAGTAATTTCCATAGATAATGCCTTATATTCTCCAAATTCAAAAAAAACTTTGTTGAGCTTTAAAGCATATACCTTCAAGGGTATGACACTCAGTCTGAAACCGAGAATGGAAAGAAGTATATGTATGTTACTTCCAATAAAGAAAGCAAACGAGTTATACTCGAAAGATTCTCAGAACCTCCATCTGGTTTGCATTACACTTATATAAATGCATTATAATCGAATCTCATGATCAAAGGAAATCAAAGTGATTTCACATTATGGCATGAACGCCTTGGTCACCCAGGCATTAGTATGACGCGAAGGATCATAGAGAGCTCACATGATCATTCATTGAAAATCCATGACAACAATGAAAGAAATAAAATGACATGTGAAGCATGTGCCCTTGGGAAATTAATAATAAGACCATCACCAACAAAAATTGATAAAGAATCACCAAAGTTCCTTGAACGCATTCAAGGTGATATTTGTGGACCAATACATCCACCATGTGGACCAATACATCCACCATGTGGACCAATACATCCACCATGTGGACCATTTCACTACTTTATGGTGTTAATCGATGCTTCAAGCAGATGGTCACATGTATGCCTGTTATCATCTTGAAACCAAGGATTTGCTAGATTCCTAACTCAAATAATCAAACTGAGAGCTCAGTTTTCTAATTATCAAATTAAGAGAGTTAGATTTGATAATATTGTTTAATTCACATCCCAAGCATTCAACGATTATTGTATGACAACATGAGTTGAAGTTAAACATCCAGTAGCTCATGTTCATACTCAAAATGGTTTGGATTCATCGTTAATTAAACGTCTGCAATTGATTGCAAGACCATTAATCATGAGATCTAAACTTCCAACCTCAGCATGGTGACATGCAATTCTGCATGCAGAAGCACTCATTCGGATAAGACCGTGTGCGTATCATATATATTCCCTATTAGAAATAGCATTTTCTCGATCCACACCTCCTTTGGCTCGATCTCCCCTTCACCCTTCTGGCTCAATCATTCTCTAGGCTCGGATCGATCTCGTGATCGAGCCACATCTACTCTGGCTCGAGCACCTCGGTCCTTTGGCTCGATATCCCGAAGCTCTCTCCGCCACCTCGATCAAGCATGTACTTTACACCTTGATCTTTGGCTTGATCTCATGATCTAGCCACCACTACTTCATCTCAGCCCAAATCCTTCTCTCGGATAGCTCCACCACACATCTTCACGGCTCGATCCCGTGATCTAGCCAGACCAACTTCGGATCTATCCGGCGATCGAGCCAATTCTTGTCTCGTCTCGGCCATGTGTTCCTCAGCTCGATCTCATGCATTTCTCAGCTCGAGCCAAGCATGCTCCGACCTGACCAACTCGAATCAGGATGGACCTGACCCAAGACCTAGTTTAATGATTGTATTTTGTCTTTTATGCGTTTTAGGGCTTTTTCTAAACATTATATAAAGCCCTAAAATGCCTCCATTTGGGGGGGAATCTTTATTTTTGCCATTTTTAGGTTTTGTCTTAGGTTTTAAGTTTTCTCTCTTTTGTTCTTAGTGTTCTTCATGTCAAACCCATATTTCTTTTAAGTTTTATGCTAATCTTCTGTTTTCCTTTACTTTCCAGCATAGATTGGGGTTGTGATCTATCTGGTGCATATTGATTTAAGTTCATAAGATTTTAACCTTCTGTTTAGTTTTGATCATTTTCCTCTGTTTTGTTGCTGTTCCATTGATGTTTTTATTTTCTGGGTTGATGTTCTTGATGTTTTAGATCTTCAT
>OVBE01014245.1:0-12190 GCA_900406425.1 Iberis pinnata | reverse complement strand
TATATATATATTATAAAGTAATTGATTTTTTAAAGATTGAGAGTGGGAAAAAAAACAAATGAGAAAAGCTAACATATGTAAGAGAAAAATGGTAGAGTGTTATTATATAAAAAAAATAAGAGTATAATAGAAGAAAAAAATTTCTCTTTCTTATCTAAATTACACCAAAAATCACTCAAAAAAAAAAATTACTTTTCTAAAAGTCCACCTCCATGAAATTAACCATTTTCCTAATAAAAAGATGTTAATTTTTTTCGTTTTGTTACATATGTCTATTTCTTATAAAAAAAGCTTATGAGTTTGATTTAGAAATAAAAAATTAAAACATCTGAATCGTTTTAGCTGTTTTGCAATTACTTTTATCAGGTAACCTCTTTCACATATATGGTAGAAAAAGAAGAAGAAACAAAATTTGGACCACACGTTGCATAGAATGTTTATCTGTTAAGCTGTTACAAGAGAGTTTTATTCTCTTGTTTTAAAGAAATGCAGATTTTTCAGATATTGCAACTCTTATCTTTTTATTTTTAACTCTTATCTTTTGTCATTTTTTTCTTTTTTAAATTGGACACTCTTATTTATTTTACTGAAATTCCATTTCTGTATATTTATACATAGATTGCCGACAAAAGAAATTATATATAGCTAAATAGTTTGGAATGTCGAGAAAAAAAAAGTCAAATCATTTTATGACATAAACTCTAGTCTAATATTACTATTTTAATAAATCAATAAACCCAGCTTTTGAATGACAGAAATAAAAAATTAACCCAGCTTTTAGCATCTCAAACAAACAAAAAAGCATAAACCCCACTTTTAGGGTCTTTTACAAAAAATATGAAAGTTGTTTATGGGAATATAATAACATGCCTCTTTGCCCTTTAGTCTTTAGTTTGTTTTTCTTCCTAATGTAGGTTGGATCTGACTTTTGACAATCTTTAGCATCACCCGTAGGCTTTACCTGGAGTTATAGATTTGTAGCTATTGTATACAGTAGCGGATCTAGAAATTATTTAAAAATTTAAAATAATAGAAAATATTTGAAAACTAAAAAGATTTGTATATTATTTCAAAATTAGCAAAATTATATTGAAAGGTTGTTATATAAAATTTTGAATAGAAAAATAAACAAGAAAGTTAAGAAACTAATATCAATCTTAATAATACAACTACAAAAATAAATATTTGTAAAGAGATAATTTTGGTATAAAAGAAGACAAATACAAAATATATTTATAGAATGTATAAAGATGGGGAAAATGTAATTATGAACAAATGAAATGATATTTCATTAGAAAATTATACCATCTGTCATTAACTTTTGTCATCACTCTTTTAATTTTCATATTTGTCGAAAATATTTTTCAACTATAATATTTATGATTTTTATTATAAAAATTTTATATTTATGGCATAAAATTTCATTTAAATACAAAAAATGTGTTTTATTTACCATTTTAATACATCAACAATCCTAATATCCAATTTAATACACCAACAATTTACTTTATCCACTTTAATACACAAACTATCAATTATCTATCAATTTTACACATGTATGGTTATTTGCATTCCGAGGCACCGTTAACTTTTATTTTTTAAAATCGAAGATCATTTAAAAATTCATTAAAAATCAGAAAAAATCCAAAAAATCTATTGAAAATTCAGAAATTTCAAAACTAAATCAAGAAAATACAGGAAAATAAATAAATTTTGAAATAAATTTTAAATTCCGAAATATTGAACAAAAATAAAAAGATTAAAAAATTGTAAAATTTTTCAAAATTTTCTTTATAATTTTATATAAAAGTTTATAAATTTTAGCTGTGCTTATTCCTCGACTTATCTTATCTTGTGCAGGTATCACAAACTTTGATTTGTACTTGTATTTTTTATACCAAGTATTTGATCAGTTGAGTACCGCCAAAAACTAATATAGTTGCAAGTATTTTTTAGGTTTGATACTTTTTATTAAATCGTAATGAACAATTACAACTGATATGTATTTTTAAAAATATATATGTATTACCTGTAAATATGAACCTTCTAATAAATTTTAAAGAAAAATTTGAATTCTTTAATTTTTTGAATTTTTTAGTTTTTCAATTTTTTAGATTTTAAATTTTAAAAAATAAAAATTAATAGTGCCTTAAATGGCACGTAACCATGAGTGATGTAAAAAGGGTAGATGACTGATAGTTTGTGTACTAAAGTGGGTAAAATAAATAATTCATGTATTAAGTTGGGTACTCGAATAGTTCATGTATTAAAAGGATAGACGGAACACACTTGGTGTATTAAAATGGAATTTTCCAAATAGATGACTATTTGGCTTTCTCATTAGTTCATAATCATTCAAAAACCCTAATTTCATTTTCTCTAGCATTGCTCACCAAAAAAAAAACAAAATTATTACTTGAGACCGGTGGCCAGCAGCTCACACAACAGCGACACTAGGTCCCTTCTCTTGCTTTTGATTTTTTTTTCTTCAATTTGTGGTTTTATAGCATTTAGTTTTGAGATAGTATTGCTGTTTGAAGTTATTGAGATATGATGGTGCTTGGGTTTGTACAGTGGTTCTGGTGTCGTCGGGCCTCATGGCCCACCAAGCGTAAAGCTAAGGATCCCATCCTCCACCGTTGTGAGCTTTTATGATTGCTTGCAAGGCCGGTCCTAGAAGATATGGGGCTAGAAGCAACAAAAAGATTTTGGCTTGTTAATTTTAGTGTTTTTTTTTAATTAGTTATGGGGATCGAACTCCTTACCTCCCATGTGATAATATGCTTCTTTCACCGACTACTCTAGTAAACTATTACGTAAAAATGTGGCCAAAGTTTATATATTTTATATAAGGCCGCAAGAACATGCTTTTTGTACTTGTATCAAGGGTCGGCCCTGACTGTTGATCTCCTTGTTGCTTTCTCAACCCTATTTGACAGGTTCTTGATGTCGTTTTTGGTTCATCTGCTTCTACTTTGTGAAGGTGATGGTCTCAGTGGTGGTATCATCGCTTGTTAGAGGTGTTGGTGTTAGTGATAGACGAGGCACGATTGGTTCTGGGTTCGGTTTCCAAGGTTTTGAAGTGTTTGTTTTTTTGGCATATATCTAGACTTGTATCACTTGAGTTTTTTTAAAAGGTTTATAGTTGTTTCATCATTGACACGGTGTTTGTTGATCGGTGCTCTGTTCATTTGCTCTTGGCTCCTTAGTACCTCTTTGATTTCGATCAAAAGTCATGGTCTCGGTTTCGACCTCCCGGTTAGAGGTGATTTGCTCCTTACTTATACATCTTGTATTTGATCGAGGCCTTCTCTCGTCTCTAGTATAGTTTCGATTTCTCCATCCACCAAACTTTTATTAGAGATTTTGATTTTGTCAAGATTTCTTGATCAGAAATAATAAATCTTTGTGTTGTTGTCTGAGAGGTAATTTAATTCGTTAGAGGAGGAATTGTGGTGAAATTTTTGTTCATTTTATTGATTTTATTAGAGATTGTATTGTGAGATATCATAGAATCTTATGGTTTTAAGATTTGGTTTTATCTTTAAGGTTATTTGGCTTTATCTTTTGGAAGTTTTTCTTATCTTAGTTAGATTTATTATTTAGATCTTTCCTTGTATAAATAGAGGACTCAAGATCATTAATAAGATAACCTAGTTTGATTACCAATTCTACATGGTATCAGAGCGAGTCCGCAACCGATGACTGCGCCCAAGATCTTGATCTTGTGGTTGCGTAGCTTAATCTGAAGGTTGTGAGGCTTCTAGAGAAGTATTTGGAGAGACGACTAAATCACCAGGGATTGTATCCTCATGTGATTGGATATCAAGAACCGGAACAAGACTTGAGGCGTGAGGAGAAGTAGCCACGATACTCCCCCTTTCTTGTATAGCCGGACTTATAACTGAGCCACGATCATCACTTGGCGGAGAAGGTCGGGATGAGGGTTGTTGCAGTGAAGATACAACAAATGGGAATTTTTCTTCATGAAAAATAACATCCCGAGTTACCAAGAACTCATGTGTATCTAGGTCAAATAGCTTCCAACCTTTCTTACCGAAAGGGTAACTTGACACATACTCGTCAAGATTTAGCTTACGTTGTGCATGTGCTCACTCAGTTTATGCAGGTTCCAAACGAAGCTCACATGGTTGCGGCTTCACGTGTTGTGCCATATATCAAAGGGATCGATAGTCTGGCAAGGAGTCATACTTTTGTCTTCCGCAAACTTGTCTCTTTTGGTATATTGTGATTCTGATTGGGCATCTTGCCCTCTAACTCGTCGTTCACTTCGTTCATTACTTTCCTTGATGGTTCACCAATTTCATGGAAGACTAAGAAATAACAGACCGTGTCACACTTTTCCGCTGAAGCAAAATATCGATTTATGACAGTTGCACTTCGCGAGATCAAATGGTTACGAACTTTGTTACAAGGATTGGGCATCAAACAAGATTCTCCAATGAAGCTTTATTGTGATAGTAAGGTTGCCATACACATTGCTGCTAATCCGGTTTTCCATGAGCGGAAAAAGCACATTGAATTGTCATTCGGTTCGAGATGCGGTCCATGATGGAATCATCGAGACAAATCACATCCGGACCAACGAACAGCTTGTCGACGTGCTTACCAAGGCCTTGGGACGTGATCACTTTTCTTCCTTAGTGTCCAAGTTGGGCATTGCAAATCTCCATGCTCCAACTTGAAGGAGAGTATTGTGAAATATCATAGAGTCTTATGGTTTTAAGATTTGGTTTTATCTCTTAGATTATTTAAATTTATCTTTTGAAAGTTTTCCTTATCTTAGTTGATTTATTATTTAGTGTTTTCCTTGTACAAATAGAGGATTCTAGATCATTAATAAGATAACCTAGTTTGATTACCAATTCTACATAAGTATGTCGGAACTCGGCTTCAGGTTTTAGTGTTTTTGTTTGTGTTCTCATTTCTGTTGTTTTGACTCTTTATAAAAGAAATATATGACACCAAAAAAAGTATGTTTCTCCTACTCTAGTATGTAATCGGTTCACGGTCTGAACCATTATATTTTAAATGAAAAAATATATATATAGCTCTCTATAAGATATCGCTAAAATATTGGGAGTTAATCGAATAATGTGAGTCGAGCTTATCAACAGAACAGACGCCTTGATAATATCCAAAAATTGAGCGTGGCAAATAAGCTCCACGTTAAGAAACAGCCTGTACAACTCATGAAATGATTGAGACATTTACATTTTTAACAAAGTTATATCCGTTTAGCGGTGCAAAAAGAAAAATAAAACTTGTTCACACATAACAACATTTGTTCAACTATAAGTTACCACTCCAAACCAAAATTAGTTTTCAAAAATTTTCTTCCTTTTTTCCTCCCTTAAAAAAACAAGCTACATAACACAATACAACATTTCCTTAAAAGAATGAACAAATGCAAAAGCTGAAATGGTCAGACAAAGATACATCATATAAGGCTTACAATATATATATATATATAAAAGGACTCTAGTAAAACAGCTGGACCAAGTTGGTATCACCGACCTTCAGTTGAATCAAACGTGTCGGGGAAACCAGAGGGCTTTGGAGGAATGCTAGACTGTGTCTGAGAGTATGAGAAATCTCCATGGAACATTGAAGTTGATGTTCCTTCGTTTTGCCATCTCTGTAGAGCTTGACGTAAACTCATGTTGTTCACATCGATCCCATAACTCTCTTCTTCTTCTTCTTGGGACGATGGTTTCCACTTTTCTACTAGTGGGCCTAGTACGTTAACTGCGTGTCCCATGTCTGGTCTCTGCTGAGGTTCACGGGCTGTGCAATGCCCTGCAAGCTCTACAACTCTGTTAATGCTATCCAGTGCTTCCTCGTCTAGCTCTAAGGTTTGGTCGAGCGCCTTTGGTATGTTTTCTTTGTTGATTAGGATTCTTCTGAACCATGTGACCAAATGTGATCTCTCGTCTGGTAACGAATCATCTAATGCTTTTCTTCCTGTTATCATTTCCATTAGAATCACTCCAAATGCATACACATCCACTTTCGTCGTTACTCTTCCAGTAGCTGCAATTTGTATAAATAACACATCAACTATCTCAAGATTAACATTCTATAAACATCAAAATCACAACTTACCTGCGTATTCTGGTGCTAGATAACCAAATGTGCCTGCTAATCTTGTTTCAACAGAATATTTCCCATCTGGTGCGTTCTTAACTAATCCAAAATCAGCAACCTTTGCCCTCATGTCATCTCCAAGAAGGATGTTAGAGGGCTTTAAATCTCTGTGGATGAAGCTTTGCTGAGCTAAGCTATGGAGATATTCCACACCTCGTGCCACATCTAAAGCGATACTCACTCTTTGTTTCCACGTAAGAGGGGAGTAACCGAGTTCACCCCACTCAAACAAATGCTGTCCAAGGTTTCCTTGTGGCATGTACTCGTACACAAGCAACCTCTCGTTCCCGTTCACACAATAACCCAATAGAGCAACTAAATGTCTATGCCTGACCTTAGTGAGTACAGCTATCTCAGCTTGAAACTCGTTCATTCCTTTATTACCCATTGCTGCACATTCCATCCTCTTCACTGCAGTCTTTGTTCCATCATGCAATTCTCCTGCATACACAACACCAAACCCTCCTCTCCCCAATATGTTTTTCTCACTGAAATTATTTGTAACCTGACGTAAAACTTCCATTGGAATGGTAACACTTCCACCTTCAAGAAGGAAGCGATCACTATTATCACCACTACTACCATTGTTCAACGCATTGAAGTTATTTGCTGCTCCACTACCATTAGATACCGCATCACTAACTATAATCTTCTTCCCGGCCATCTCAGTATCCGTCCGTCTGAACTTCCCATACTTCTTCTTCATAACAAACTTGTAAACCACAAATCCTAAAATAGCAAGAAAAACAAGAACCGCAACGATCACACCAATGATCACAGGAGCCTTACTACCACCACTACTACCAGAGGATCCACCAGGACTACCACTGCTTCCAGAACCTGTTCCATGAGTAGAAGGCTCTCCGGCTTTAGTTCCTAGCAAAGCGTTACCGGGCTTGTGTTTAAAATTCACTGAAGGAGGAAACGTTGGTATATCTCCGGTGAGATTGTTGTTGGAGACGTCGATTAACTGCAAACTTGTCATTGATGTCAACTCCTTGGGAATACTGCCGGTCAAATTGTTGTCATTGAGGTAAATGCTCTTTAGAGAAGTGAGATTTGCAATTGCCGGAGATATAAATCCGGCGAATCCATGTTTAGCGAGATTCAGGGTAACGACATCCTTCCCGCCTGAACCACAGGTGACATAAGCCCATCCGCCACAAGCGTCGTCTCCTTGCCAAGATTCAGCCAGCATCGACGGATATCCCAAACCTCCAGCAACCGCTAAAAGCGTCATTACTTGAGGACTACAGCTTTGTCCTGCTTTTGTAGTACAGAAATCGTTGTGGTCGATAGTTGCTTTGACCGCCGGTGGAAATAAAGGAAGAGGACCTTGAAATTTGTTGTTGTCAAGAGAAATGTTTTTCAGGCTTCCAAGTGAAAGGAGCGTAGGCGGTATGATTCCGGTTAATTGATTGTCGCGGAGCTGCAGATCAAAGAGATTTTCGCTTTTGGAGAGGTCTGGGATTGGTCCGAAGAACTGATTCTTTTGGAGCCAAGCTTGTGAGAGCGACGTCATACCGGAAAGCACTTCGATCGTCCCTGACATTCCCGAGTCCTGATTGTTAATCCAGAGATTCTGAATCGAAGATTTCGCTAGCGACGGAGGTAACGGCCCGGTAATATTGTTGTAAGAAAGCCGAAGATTCTGGAGAGAAGCGAAGGATTCAAAAATGTCAGGTAAAATGCCGAAAATGTTGGTGTTGTCGAGGTATATGGTTGTGAGAGAGGTCGCATCCGCTAGCTCCGATGGAAAACTCCAGGCAGTGATATTCGCGTTATCGCCTAAACTCAAGATCTGGAGGCTACTGAGTCCGGCGAAAGCTCCGGGTTCAACTCCTACGAAAAGGTTGTTGTCCAGATAGATCTCTTGAAGAGAAGAGAGTTTAGCAAACGACGGGATTTTACCGGAGAGTTTATTACGCTGAAGAGCGATGGATTTAAGCTCGGAGAGAGTCGAGATCTCAGATGCTAAACCGCCGGAGAGAGATTCATCAGAGAGGCTTATAGATATAACGCGACCGGAGTTGCATTTTACGCCCTTCCAATCGCAATAATTGGTGGAGGAGGTGGTTGACCAACCTGACGGCGGGGGTTGAAAAGATTTAGCTAAAGCAAGCATTGCGGCTCCGTCATCAGCGACGGATACAGAGAGAAGAGAGACGGCGAAGAGGATAAAGAGGAGGAGGAGGTGAGGCGTAGAAGCCTCCATGACTTAGAGAAGAAGACGCGAGGCGCGTAGAAAACAGGAAGAAGGAAGAAGATGAAGAAGAGAGAGAGAGAGAGAGAGAGTTGATGATGAAGACGAGAGAGAAGCAAGCGCAGAGTGAGGTGTCATCCAACAGATCATTTCTATTATAAACCTAACCATTACCAATTCCGTTCCGTTCCGTTAGAACCTCCATCTTCTTACATATTTTTTATTTTTTTTAAATGATTCTGTCAAATTAATTCTATCGAAAACTCAAATAAACAAACAGAAATTACGCGTTTTAGTATATAATCTAACAAAAAATTTCATAATAATAATACTACACAATTATTATCAAACCGTAATAATTAATAGATAACGGGATTGCAAACTTTCGATGATAAAAAGGCAAGTTGATGGAGATAATTATTAAGGCGGTTGTTGTAATAATGGAGAATAATGGAATTCATAATTTGTGTTTGTTAGTTTCGGTCGGTAATTAACATATTTGAAAAGCAATTATAGGAGGTAATTAATAACAGAGTTTATTTACTAAAATAAGATTAAAATCGGAAAAAAAAAAAATTCTGTCACAAATACGACGAACAAGTATTTTGTTTTAAAAGACAAAATTCAAATTAACTTCAATTTTTAAAATTTGATTATAAATTTTAAATATCAATTATTATACTTAAAAAAATCATAAAGTTGAAATAATGAACTGAAATTCAAAAATTTAACAACTAATTCTTTGTAATAGAACTTAATTACAATTTTTATACAATTTTTAAATCATGGATTTTAAGTCGATCCAGCTTTGTAGTTGTGCATGTGTTAGGAATGTATTTGCACGTTATCCAATAACTTTTTTCTTCTTTATGTTTAGCCCAAATTTGAAGTTTTGTAAAAATATATACATTATTTAAAACCTTTTAATTGCATTTCCTAAAAAAGTGTCTTAAAAGATTTCAGCTCAAGATCACTAATTAAGTATAGAATATGAAGATGTAAAAAACAGGTCAAATTGCTAGAAAACTAAAAATAGCTATCTAATTAAGGATCTAACCAATGCACAATGATATTGGTTTTTGAAATGTTATACACTACCTCTATCGCAGTTTTACTATTTCTCTCTTCCTCTCTTTTTTATTTTGTTTTAATTATGAATTTTCAACATTCCTTTCAAATAATCAAATAACAAAAACTTACTTAAAAACCCTCTTTTATACATATAACAAAACTAAAATTTTTCAAAATAGATTTATATTTTTTAAAATAATAAATAGTGATTAGTATTCAATATAACACTAAACCCTAAACCTAAAATATAAATTATAAACTTTAAACAAAATATATAATCCCTAAACCCTAAAATAAAAATCCTAAATTCCAAAATATAAACCATAAACTCNCCCCCAAATATAAACCTTAAACCTCTAAATATAAATTTTAAACTCTAAAATTTAAACTCTAAACCCCTAAATATAAATCAAGAACCCCAAAATATAAACTTTAAATTTAAAACAAAAAAGTTAGAATAATGTTGATAAATCAATAAAGTAAATTTATATTAACTTAGATGGACAGTTCATGTATATACAAATATATCATATATTTTCATTAAAAAAAAGTATTTAAACCTATAATTAAATGTTACATACTTAATTGTGGGCTACATTAAGATTATCTAGTGCACTTCCTCTAAAATACTGTGAAGTGCATTAGAATGTTACTCAAAAAAATATGTCTAGAAAATATAATAGAAAAGTGAAGGGTTAAGACGTGTCAACAAAGTCAATGTATTAATTTTATAAGAGATAACAAAAATGGTCAGAGTCTTTATAAAATTTTACTAACATATCGTCGCTACCATAATTTTGTCAAGTTATTTGATGACCCTTATGTTTAAAAGCCATTACCTTTTAACAGTTGGTTATGAAGTTTGTAATGAAATGACAGTAAGATTTTATGTATTTTACTACTTCAATTCTTTGATGCAATATCATTATCATTGCAGTATATAGCATTATCAATCTAAATTATGAGCAATTAACACACTAAAACCTATGAAAATTACATATAGTTTAAACTAAATAAAGCCAAATAAGATAATTGGTTTAAATCTATCATCTTAACATGCATTAAACAAAGATAAAAAAAAGTCAACATAAATCAAGAAAAGTCAACAAAAGATCAAACTAGAAACCAATATAAAAGCTACCTAAATGGGAAAAGATTACTGAATCATGTGATTAAATGATATCCTATGATGTTCAATGCTAACATTTTATACTAATCAGCGGTCTAATATTCCCTTAAATGGGCTAATCCACTATCGTGGCACTAATTCTTTCTCCAATCATGCAACTAATTAATCTCTTGGATAATCACACAATCAAGAAGCATTAAGATCTAATCTATGTTAAACACTAAACTAACTAACACAATCTCTTGGTTATGTCTCATTTAGCATTCAAAGACTGGTTCAAGAATTTCATCGAACATCTTTCATGCACAATTCATCCTATGATCTAAACTTGAGTGATCAAGTCAAATTTAGCATTAAGAACATCTATTGAATAAGATTTAAGATATCTAAGTTCTAAACATCATATTCAACCATCTAATCACCATAATCTACCTAACCCATTTTTTTAAAAAAAACTACTCACTAATCATAGATAAAACACAAATTCTAATGATAGAAAAGTGTTGAACTTGATTAGAAACTGAAAATAGAAGAAGAAACACGATCAAAACAAAGATTCAAGCTCAAAATAAACAAAGATTCAAAAGTTTACAAAGGTTTTTCACAAGATAAAAGATAAAAGAAAAGATAAAGCATAAGCATCCTAAAATTATGTTTAAAAAGCTTATATAGTCTCCTAAAAATGGCATTTGATTAACCTAAAACACATGAGTTAACCCAATTTAAAATGGGGTTTAAATTTTGATTTTTTGGCTGTGTGAGAAAACTGGTACACTTCCCCGATATAGGTCCCTGGTTTTTGAGTTTTTGAGGACCAGTTTGCACAAACCAGTGCATTAAACTGGCACTATCTTTATAAAATCTTCAACCTTCACACCGGCTTGCACTGTCCGGTCCACCAAACCACTACGAGCTCCACACTCATCCTTTTTTGCATTTTTTAAGCTCGTTTGATCCATGCTTTTGGTTTCTCCACTTCCACCACCTAAATAAATGAAATGCAATGCAAATACATGACAAAATTAACATATATGCAAGTGAATCTATTTAGAATGTAACAAAACCAAAGAGTGAAAACCATCAAAAACACAATATATCAACTTCCCCAAACTTATCATTTGCTTGTCCTCAAGCAAATCAAATATGAGAGAGAGAGAGAGAGAGAGAGAGAGAGAGAGAGAGAGAGAGAGGTTTGAAGGTGGAAACCTCAAAACCAAAATATTAAGCTAAAGTCTAATGAACTAGCATCTCAAACACAATGTATCATCAATCTCAAACTAGTATCACTACTCATCTTATCATTCATACATTTTCACAATCCATTTTATTACTAAGAGTAAGTGATCCACTTGTCTAGCTTATGTTATCTTCCTACATTCGTTTAGTTTGGTAAAGTATGCTCAAATAGTGACCTTAAGTGTTTCAATTGGTTAGGTGGAATGAGGGATCCAATGCACAAAAAATGTTTTCACACAATATATGGCTTATCACTCAAAGAGAGTGATTGGAGAAGCAAAATCAAAGTGAGACAAACGACAAGAGGAATACAACATTCAACTTTCATTTCTAAACCTCCCAAAGACCTTGTCCTATTCTAAACTTTCTCCCAAATACTCAAA
>OVBE01014244.1:373-12190 GCA_900406425.1 Iberis pinnata | reverse complement strand
TTTTGAAATTTAACAACTGAAATGTGAAAACTAATTAAACAACTAAATAAACTATCAGCAGTTGTAGCATATGTATATTTAAATATATATATATATATATATAGAGTATACATATTAGATGAGTTTTTAAAAATATTGGTTATAGGTTGAAAGGGTTAATTTATAGTATCAGCNATTTATATCAGTTTAGGGTCTAGTGTTAAGGTTTACGATTTTGAAATTAAACAACTGAAATGTGAAAACTAATTAAATAACTAAATAAACTGTCAAAAGTTGTAGCATATGTATATTTAAATGAATATATATATATATAGTATATATATTAGAAGAGTTTTTAGAAATATTGGTTATAGGTTGAAATGTGAAAACTAATTAAACAACTAAATAAACTGTCAAAAGTTGTTTAGGGTTTAAGGTTTATCTATAAGCATTTAGAGTTTAGGGTTTCGGGTTATCACCAGAAAGGGTAACACCCTTTTGTACCTTTGTGGCATTGGTACACCAAATATATTGTCTATCAGTTGTAAGAGAGTGATAGAGAGAGAAACCTAAGGGACGTGAGGGTCAACTGAAGCGACGAGAGTTTTAAATGCATTTTTAGTTCCTTTAATTAAATTATACACAAACGCGTCTCTTAATTGAGTTGTCTAATCATCTTCGGCATAGGTTTTAATATATACTCATTGTCTTCATATGTCCATTATTCCATTTTACTGATAATGAAAAAATGATAGTAAACCCTCAATTCTCGATTTTCTGCCGGAAATCATTGAAAAAATTCTCCTAAAGGTCGCAAGTTTCTCATAGAGAGAACTTTTCAAATGCAAGAGCGTTTATGTGGCCATGCGCGATGCGATTCAAAGAGAGACATTNGGAGCGTCGATCTTTTCACTATGCAAGGAGATTGGTACTATTCTGCTGGTGGGAATTTAAATCGTTTGTGTCTCCATTATGAAAACCCTTCTGGTATCTTCCTTCTCGGGGCTTGGGACTTTTTCCGGACCGAGGACATGGAAGGCGGACTATTAAAAATTAGGCTTACCGCTGAGAAGGGGTATGATTTAGCTATCTACACATATAGTCATCTGAACAGGATCTTGTCATCCGATGTGGTCTTCAACGGTGAGTTGGTCAATATATCCAGGGAGTTCTCACGGTCTTCGAAACGGAAGCTCCAAGCATCTTCTTCATTGGCGTGGAGCAACAGCTTGCCTCCATTCTTGCTCCAAAGGTTCACTGAAATTCACAATGTCTACTATCGTGATATTGATACTTACCTGTGTCAATTGATCAACAGATGGGGACACCCGTGGGACGAGTGGTACAAACCGGAGCCACTCTGCGATGCGTGTTTCTGGAAGATGGAAACACTCGCTTTTATTCGGGAGTTGCCTACAAAGATTGTGGATTTGCGTTTTTTTTGTAAATTAAATATATACAATATTGTAATAAATTTTATTCTCTACGTGATACTTTTGATTTGTAATCTGAATCTTTTTATTTGTCCTTCTCCAACCATAAAGGCATCTCCAATGGTTAGCTTCATTTTTTGCTTCAAAAATGCACTTTCTTCAAAAGAAAAAAATGAAGCAACATTCTCAATCTTATATTTTTATTTACTACTAATTGGTATTTTCACCTTTTAGTTTTTGTTAAGTTACTAATTTTTCCCAATCTTTTTATTTGGTAATAGTTCAAAAAAATCTTGATTGAACAAAAATTATAAATTAACATTGAAATAAGATTATAGTACACAACATAGTAGATAAGATTATAGTAATATGAAAATTATTTGATTTGTAATAACATGGAGTGCTACTACTATTTATAGATATGATAAATTAGAAAAGTTGAAAAATGTGAAATGTATTATCAAATCACATTCTAATAATTTAAAAGTGTATTAATCTTTGAATCACTTTTAAAGATTTAGGTGGATCCGGAACTGGTTTACCGGATTTCTAATTGTTAATTTATGATGTATTATGTTTATTGGTCTTTAGTTTTTATTCATTGCTTCATTTTGAATCAAGAAATAAAGCATCATTAGAGTGAATTTTTCTTCAAAATGAAGCAAAAAGTGGAAAATAAAGCATCATTGGAGATGGTCTAAACACAGTAATTAAATTGATAGAAAAAATGTTAAAAGCAAAAGTTATCTTAATATGCGCGCTTTAAAGGGGGTCTTGACGCGTAGATATAAATTCCTTTAATGAAATTAAATAGAAGTGACGTTTGGCTATAAATTCCGGTTTTCTATACATAGTCCTCATAGGTCATGATTACATGATATGAGGTTTCGTACATAAGAAGAAGTTATTTTTTTGGTGAATATAAGTTGTTAAAAGTTTATTACTCCCTCTGTATACAAAAGATTGATGTTTTACTAATTTCACACATATTAAGATAATAATCACTAGATGTAATTATTATATTATGATAAATATATTTAATTTGTTAATTGTTAAAGTTGTTAGAGATTATTCATTGCTCTTATCTTCTCTTATTTGTTCTTTATTAACTGCTCAGATATTTGTCAATTTTTAAAAGCTTGTAGTGCGTATAAAATTGTTAAAGTGTTACGAGTAGTTAAACAAATTATTTAATAATAGAAATTAACATGTAAAACATTGTTCATAACTTCGACGTTCGGGATGACCGAGTTGATAACGACATCAGAAAAACTGTCAAAGCTAGAGTATACTGTGACATTGCCATTCTGCCGGTAAATCCTCCAGAATCGGAGTTCACAGTATGTACCGCCGTTTTGATGCAGAGTCGGGTTCAATGCAGCAAAATAATCGACATAATGGCCAAAGGCCTTGCATTCCAGAAAGACCCGACTAAAACAAACAAATCAAGAAATACAATCAATACACATATACAACACATAAAATCCAACTGATACAAAATACTTACTCTTTGTTCATAAGAACAAATGTCATCACCGGCACCCGCTCCATGAATCCCATCGTTGTGACCGCTTTTTCATACATCACATTGCCAACGTACTTTATTCGACCGACTACGTGCACTGCATTGTCAAGATAAGAAATTTAGGATTTTTTACTATTTAGTATTTACCAAATCTAACATAAACACTAATCACTATGTGACCACGATTTTAGTAATGCAGGCATGTAACCACGATTTCAACCAAATCTAACATAAACACTAATCAGGATTTTCTCTGTTTTTTCCATTTTCAACAAGAAAAAAGTACCGATTTCAGTAATGCAGACATGTAACCACGATTTCAACCATGAGAACTCCGAATACTTTATACCTCTAGACTTGGTGACAGGCTCGACACGCCTGATGGTTGTGAAATCAGAAAATACAATATCTACAAACGAGCAGGTGTTCCACAAGAACGAACTCGAGTGCTTCACCACAAACTTCGATAGCTCGACGCTATCACCTTCCTGCATAAGAGAGATGTCTACATTGACGAATGGTAGAAGGGTGCACTGGACGTGGTTTCCAGTGTGGTCTGCAAGTATGAACTCCCTCATGATCCCGTAAGGGTATTCGGCCTGAATTCTTCGAATCATCTTCACCCTGAAGGTGTCCTCGCACGTACGACCAGCAGTGTAGAGGAAAGATGTGAGATCTCTAACTTTAAGAATAGCCATTGGTGATGAAGATGAAAGATTAAGGATGAGAGATCAAAATCTTCGAGTGATTTGATTCTTTAACAGAGAGATGGAAATAGATCGACACGACTTTTAAATGCATTTATTTGAGTTTCTTTAATTAAATTAAAAAGAAACGATGCGACTTTTAGATGCATTTAATTAATAGGTATTATCATGTTCTCTTGTAGGTAATGATAACTGCAAGAGATTTCGTGTAGCTGTTACATTTTATTAACTTTTCATTATATCTCTTATCTTCTCAACATTTTTTACATTAATTGCTAAAATTTTACATTACAATTTATACCATTAATTTTGTACTTGGTTTTTAATGAATTGTAGGTTCAATAAAATACAAACAGCATTGTTACACTCAATTTAAACAAACTTTATTTTATCATTTGGCCAAATAACAGTTGATCCTAATGCATCAGCAATAAATGTAATCTCTCCATTTGGCTTCCACACCTCCGCATTACCATTCTTAATAACTTCAACCCAAACCTTGCTTGCATTTGAACCTATTGGTACGTGGTGGCACTTCTCATTTGGATATGTTGAAGCTACTCTCCCTTCAGCTACCGTGCGTCCAGAGTTGTTGCAATCCAAAAGAATACACTTATCCTTCACACTTATCTTGCAACGGGTGTTGTTGCGTGGATTCTACGATTGAAACAATATTAGATTAAACAAGTAAAAGATCAGTCATTAAAATAACTACAATAGTAAGAACATACCACCGACTTTGGATTATCTGGTTTCGTAGGGGTTCCTTCAGTGGATGTTTTGTTAAGGAGTTCAATCCTTAACAGTGGCCATGCAATTTTCTCATGAAGAGCATCTGAGAGGAATACCATGGCAGGAGTTGGCCTCCAAAGAAAAGCTTTGCCGTTAAAAATTGTGTCAACTTTAACAGTAACAGCATTTGGACATATACGGATATTGTTGACCCTTTCCATTGCATCTGATGAGCAAATGATACCTTCACCAACAACCTCCTCGTTTCCATCGGTGTAATCAAAGATTTTACATCTTTGAGTCTCATCTACACTGGTTTCCTGCCATGTTAAAGTGTAATAATCATGTACTTGAATAGTAAGACAATTAGATAGAGAAACTTACATATATATAGTCTTCAGAACTTGTTCCCCTGTCCACAATAACTTTATCAATAGGCCATGCAATCTTGCATCCCACAGCCAGACCAATTGATGCTACTGACTCTGATATAGGCCTCCAGAGAGCAGCTTTAGGTGTGATTGCATATGTCATAGTAATCGCTACCGCAGAAAGACCAATTGGTAGCATACCAACTTTGTAGTAGGGATCAGCAGAGCAAAATGAACCTTCCCCAATCACAATTTTGTAGTCAGTCCAATCTAGCACTTGTACTCTCACACCTTCTTTCAAATCAGAATCACCCTCAGATGTTTCAGTACCACCAGTGGTTGTCTGAAACATGGCCATTGATTTATTAACAAATTAGGAAGCTGATTGGAACTGATATGAAAATGTAATTACCTTATTTCTTATTGAATCCATTACAAGCCCCTTCAAATTTTTAATCTGACATTGCAAATCAGCAATCTTTGAGTCTCTAGCTTGCAGAAATGATAACTTAGTAGAACTGATCCCTCTGCCATACCCTCTCACTCTTCCATGTCTCTCTTTTCCCAAAACCTTGCTCACTGCATCTTCCTTGAAGTTATAACATGATGTAGAGTCCATCTAACTATCGAGTGACTGTATTTGTTTCTAATATCAATATTTTACACACAATGTAGTAACAAGTTTCATAACTACTTACAACAGTGTCAGCAAATTCAAGCTTCAAAGCTCTACCATCCGCATGTGTGTGTCCGACAATCCAAATATGACTCCTACTAATCTTCCTTGCATCTGGACTCTTCATTTTTTTATAAAAAAAAAAGATAAAATACTGAATAATCTTTTTCGTAGGATTGAACTGAAAATTCATTTTAATTACCATTTCATAAGCTAATCTAGGCATCCCTTTGCGACTTTTTGTGTGAGGTATCTGTTTTTTCTCAGCTCTTTGTACTTCGTACTTGTTTCCTACAACAACAATACTTAATTAAAGCTAAAAGACATATAAAGAAGACAATATGACCATTACAACAACATTAACAACCTTGAACGTGTGAGAGGTCTTGCTCTTAACCCATGAGTTCCATACTTGAGAAGATGGGATGTTGTTGGGTTTTAAAGCAGTTCTCTTAGCAGCAGTTTTGGCATTTCTTACCTGTGCCACCAGCCTTGAATTCCCAGCCCTCCACAAACATCCTAGCTACTTCATAAGAATATATTTCTTCCACTCTTCTTTCATGTCAAACCTCCCCTGCATCAAATTATGCTAAAATGAACATTTATCTTGGATCAAGATAAATTGCTTAAATGGTCAAACATACCTGGATCTCCTCCCACATGGTATCCATACACACTTGATCAGTCTCCAGTCAGGCAATGTAACTGGAACATGTTCTCTCACCAGAGGACCAAGAAAAGATGACAATGTAACAGAACCAGGTCCAACATGTTCAACATACTCATTGAAAGACACTGAGACCCTTTCATTAGGATCTGTTGCCATTGTACGCATCTTTGTTGGTCCTCTTCTCTTTTTTTCCTTCACATCATTAATCGGAGTTTGATTTCCTTCAGTCCTCTCATTGTTAACCCCATGTTGATCCATGTTAATATGGTCATTTCATTCAGTACTCTGATCATTTTTTCATGGTCATTCTGTTGAGTACTTTGATTATAATCATTTTCTTTCTCAAGAGCTTGTGTCTCAGTAAATTCTATCTCATCGTCAAGTATTACATTTTCACCCTCATCTAAACCGTCATCATTATCAGCAAAACCATCATCATCTTCATTTTTTCATGGTCATTCTGTTCAGTACTCTGATTCTGATTATCTTCAAGTCGTCTTACATTCTCACCCTCAACATCTTCCACCACTCTATCTAATTTTTCATGTTCAACTGCCTCATTGGAATTTGACAGATTAACAACCTTCTCATATTTTATTGACCTCTTTTTCCTTATTGTTGGAATCTCATCATTGCTAGCATTTTTATCCCATGTTGATCCAAATTAACAGGTTCTTCATCTTCAGTACTACTTCTTCTCTTATTTCCTCTTGCTGCATTTTTACCCCCTGTTGGTGCAGGTGTAGCCTCTAAGCCTATGTTACGGCTACTACGACGGGCCCCAGCAGAGCCTCCTCTCTTCCTTACTGTCATTTCAGAACTGAGAATAAAAAAAGAACATTTTAGCTAAAAGTTATTTTTAGTTAAATTCCACATCTAACGAATTCAAACAACATGTATATATATAGATGATACCTCGAAATCAAAAAATTTGTATATAGCTAAATTCCACATTTGCAGTATGACATTGAAAATTAGCTAAATATGAGGAAGATACCTTCTCGATTAAACAATGGAGCTTCGAATCGGTGAGATCAACAATGTCCCGAAGAAATGAATACACTGAAGATCTTCTGAAAATAATGAAGAAAGAGAGATACAACTAAGTCGATCGATCGAATTGATTATGTTGAATAAGTTACCATAGCGTTTTTTTATTATCTGCAATAGTAAGTGCCGAAACTACGCAAATTTACGCGCCTCAGTATTTTTGTTTTCCCGGGAATGAAAAAATAGCGTCCAAAAAAATGAAATGTTAGGGATAAAACCCGTGTCCATATACAATGGCAGTTACACAAAAAACGTTATCCTAGGACGCTATCGATAGTCATATTTCTTGTAGTGAATGAAATCTCCATGGATACAAAAAGTACTAAATCCCCTCATACACAAGTGTTTCCTTGGATATCCGGTCTTTGGAGCCTTAAGATTTCTTGAAAAAAAAAATTTGCTCCTTTGGAGAGCCATACAAGGAGCATTGTCAGTGGGAGATAGGCTAGAAGCGAGATCTATTACAAACTTTGCACTATGCAAAAAATGCAATCAACGGGAAATAGTCACTCATATCTTCTTTACTTGCCAATCTGCAGCTCAAGTTTGGGACCTAACATCTTTCAGTGAGCACTTTCATTTCTCAACATCCGACAACTTTGGGGAAAGATGGGCAAAGGCCAAGAAACTCACATGTCTTCCCCCAGTCGGAGTCTCATCTACCCCACTCGGAGCTTGGATCATATGGTTCTTGTGGCTAGGACACAATGAACTTATCTTTAGTGGCGCTGCTTTCTCGATAGAAGAAATCATCTTATGTGCTATCAAAGCAGCTGACGAATGGATAGGAGCACATAAGTTAACTACCCAAACCCCACGATTATTTGGACCTACCTTTACGCAACCTACCACATGTTGCTCCGACGCAACATGGAGAGAACCGAACAAGATAGCTGGATTGGCCTGGATTTTCTCCCACTCGAACGAATCAATCCAATCTTTCAACAAAACCATGTTCTTCATCAACTCGACACTAATGGCGGAAGGCTTAGCTTTGGGAGAAGCTATAGAATCAGCCCTTGCACATGATTATAAATCCTTGACAATCTATTCAGATTCTCAAAGCCTCATCAAAGCTTTTGCTTTCGGAGACTCAATCTCCGAGCTTCACGGAGTCTTTTCGGACATTGTGTCTTTATCCTCTTATTTTAACTCTTTTAATCTTATTTTAATTTCAAGAACCTCAAATGTAGCGGCAGACTTTTGTGTGATTCACCTCTTTAATGAATGAAAAACGCAATGGTGATCAAACAAAAAAATGAAGGGTTAACTTTAGGAGACCCCTCCCCCAAAACTTTGTACATCCAACTTATTTTCCCCTATACTTTGTAGCTCATTAGTATCCCACCCGAACTTCGACTGCTCCTTACAAGACCCCCTGAACTATTCGATCTCATCGTTTTCACCCCTCTAACGATTAAAAACAAAAATTGCGAGTGAAGCTTTTAATAAAGCGATTAAAAATTGCTTTTTCAGTTAAATTTAAACCGAAATTTTAATTTTATTTTAAACCAATCCCCATACAGCTTTTTCATTGATCATTACGTAGAAAAAGAGTTGCTTATTTGTTCATTATCTGAACTTATAAAAATTTCTTATCTTATTTATACCTATGAAGAACAGGTAACGAACAAGACAAAAAGTTATTAAAAGTTCATATGATGAACAAAGCAGCAACTCTTCTTCTATGTAATGATTAAAGCAAAAGTTGTACAGAAAAAAAAGATGAGGTTGTAAAACGAGCATTGGGATTTGGATTTGTGAATATGGATATTTTCGTATTAGATTCTTCTTTTTTTTTTTCTCAACAAGTTACGTCAAAGAATCGTCCGCAACAATTGCTCTAAGAATCACCTGCAACAATTGATCGACAATAACCCTAATATTTTTTTCTTTTCACTTAAAAAAAAAAATTAAATAAAGGCTTAAATTTTAACATGAACCGGGATTAGTTTAAAATAAAAATTAGGATTTCGGTTTAAATTTAACCGAGAAAACAATTTTTAATCGTTTTTTTAACCTTCAATCGCAATTTTCGTTTTTAATCGCTGGAAGGGGGGGGGGGAAACGATGAGATCAAATAGTTCATGGGGTCTTGTAAGGAACAGTCAAAGTTCGGGTAGGATACTAATGACTTACAAAGTTCAGGAAAAAATAAGTTTGATGTACAAAATTTGGGGTCTTCCTAAAGTTAATCTTATTTACTACTAAACAATTTCATGTTTTGTAGATGTCTCAAAGTAGTGGGAGTTCTTCGACTTTTGCACAGAATAATAAGATTATAGTTTTGTGTTATTGTAGTAAATAAACAATTTCATGTTTTTTTTTTTTGATAAACCGTGGGAGTTCCGAGCCTTTGACCCATAATCTCCCCCGATGTCCGGAACCAGCCGTTGATAACAGGTGTTTGAACTAGTGACTTTGAACACTCCAAAGAATGTCTTAACCACTAGACCAAATTGATTTATAATGTATGAATGGTGTCATGGTGACAACGTATTAATTTGTTCGTTTCTAGTAAAAAAAAGCAAATTGAAAAATATATAAGTTAGTATGGTGCAGTTAAATAAAATACATTTCATATAAAAAATAATTTATGTTCATACAATATTAAAAAGTTAAATGATGTAATTAGGAAAAAAATAACGACCTACATCAAAAATGTTATTACATTCATGGCCTGAAAATTTCAATAAGATATACACTAAAAGATTCTCACAATCTAGTTTTTCTTTTTAAAAAAAGCAATTGCACTATCTTTTATTTCCACTTTCAAAAGTCAAATATATTTTAAAATATAAGTCGGTTTAAGAAGATTAATTATATTTGGAGTGGATTTAAATTTACCTTTTTTGTTAATATATAGTTCCTTTGTTAGTGTTCTTTAAATGAAACCCAATTTAATGTTGCATTTTGAAGATTATTTTCCAAGTTTTCAAAAATATTCTACTATTTAATGAGAGAACTATGCTAGTAAGATTTAATATGTTAATCTTTGGGTTGATTTCACTAGTTTCCCTCGACTTTGTCTATCCAATCTTTTTTCCTCTGAACTTTGTAGTTCTTTAATTTCCCACCTGAACTTAGATGTTCTTTACACAACCCCCTTAACTATGTGTTTTCATCATTTACTCCCAAAGCGATTTAGAACACTAATTTGAGGTTTAAATTATAAAAAGATAACAAATCACGTGTTGGTTTAACCCAATAAATCTTAAGTTAAATATTTTTAATATTAAATCTCACGTTAAAATATTTCTAATATTACTTTTAAACTAATACAACAGAAATAATTTTAAAATAAATTAAAGTAATAAATAAAATATTATGTTTTAAATTTTAAAAATAATTAATTTTAATTAATTATTTTAAACTATTATAATATTGTAAAATATTTTAATTTATTAATTTAAAATTTTATAATATTATAAAATATTATAGAATAAACTAAAATAACATAATTAAATATTATGTTTTTAACATTAAAAATATTTTAATTTAATTTATTTTTAAAATATTATAATATTATAAAATATTTAATTTATTATTTTAGTTGGTTTTAAAATATTTTTGTTGTTTTAGTTTAAAAGTAATATTAAAAATACTATAACGTAAGATTTAATATCAAAAATATTTTAGCATAAGAGTTACTGGGGTAAACCAAAACGTGAATTGTTATCGCTTTTCATTTTTTTAAATAGCAAATTAGTGTTCTAAATCGTTTGGGGTGAAATGATGAGAAAGAATAGTTGATGAGGTCGGGTAAGGAGCAATCTAAATTTAGGTGGGAAATTAAGGAGCTCCAAAAGTTCAGGCGAAAAAAAATTGGATGGACAAAGTTGACAATGGCCGGTAAGAAGCAATATAAGTTTAAGTAGAAAATAAAAAAGCTCCAAAATTTAGGTAAAAAAAGATTTTATGAACAAAATTGAGGGAATTAGTGAAGTCAACCCTTGATCTTTTTATATATATATAGGCATGTTCTTTAGTATTGTTAACATCTTCACATACTCAGAACATTACTATTAAAATTTATATCACTCATATCAAATGGTTTTGTTAAAGTTTCAATTTGCTGTCCTTCTCGTCACATGTTATCTTCTACTTTCTTCCCAATCAACGTGTAAGTGTTTTAATTAAATATCTCTTCATATAAAAACTTTCTTTGTCACAAATTTCTAATACACATATCGTATATAGACAAATATATAATTTCGTTAAAAGTTCTATTAAATTAATGATCTTTTTTTTTTTTAATCGACAATTAACAGTGTTGAAGGGAGAACAAATTGGCTATAAACAGTGTACGTTCCGAGGTCATTGTCATTTTAGCTCCGAATGTAAGACTCGATGTGGACCACCTGAATTCCCCAAAAAGACTGTTGGTTTATGCTTACCTCATACTCCTACTACTCCCAATCGTTGTTGTTGTCTTACTCTTAATCAATATTAATTATGGATTTATTTATTTTTTTGTTGGATCTTCCCGTTATTATTATAAAAATAAATAGAATCAATTTCATTGAAAATAAATTACGCTAATTCATATAAACTATATTCGTTCCCTCAAAATTTTAACAATTTTCTTGTTTACAAAAATGTAATCTTATTATTTGGTATGCAACCCAAAAGTTCGAAAAACGATAGCTAATGTTGATATTCTTTTTTTTTTTT
>OVBE01014243.1:0-12190 GCA_900406425.1 Iberis pinnata | reverse complement strand
ATGGTGATTGTAGTGGGGCATCTTTTGATGCTGATTTAGCTCCGGCTTAGGAGGAAAGTTCGTCAAGCCATTGATGTTAAACAAGCGCTGAGTGGGAGTAAACCCACTGTTTTGGTGTTTTAGTTTAGTTGTTTTGTCTTAGGTCAATCTGGTCTTAGATTACTAATTTGCTGGTTTTTATTTGTGAGTTCAAAGTGTTTCGGGTGAGTTCCGAATGAAGAAATATAACTGGTCGTATGCAGAGATCGATCGATCCTACTATGGATCGATCGATCCATCGTTTTTCAGAACTGCAGAGAATCAAACGATCAGTCCGTCTATGGATCGATCGATCCGTCGTTTATTCAGATGCCAATCGATCTCTTTCTCATGTAAGTACCGAAACTCTCTTTGAACAAATGGTTTTATTCAATTATTTTTTATCCTGGTCTTATTTCTTATCTTGGATTTATTTTCACTACGGGACGGTGCGATTTAAGTATGGGGGAGGGTTTATAGCTACTAACTGTGTTCTGTGTCGTTTTGATGTTTCATCATTTTGGTGAAAATTTTCAAAAATTTTCGTTTTCATTTAGTTGTGTCTAGTCGAGTCGAAGGAATAATGATCAGAATATGTGATGATTATTAGCCTAGTGTGAGTTTAAAATTGATTTTTATTTGACTACTGATTTAGATTAATTGCCGCACTTAGGATTGGAACCCCATTGACTGATTTCTATGCTTTTGAAAGTTCTGGTCTTTTGGATTGTTGATGATTTGATGCTAGCTCTATTTGGATATGACTTAAATTTGATCTTAAATTTTCTTGCTTATGGTGTTGGTTATACTTTGAAAAGTTGGGTAACTTGCTCTTCATTTCTCTGTAAAAACCGACAAGTTCTTTTAGTATAATCCGTATCCTTTCTCTCCCTCCCTTCAGAAAATAAAAAAACGGTTCAGAATAAGGGTTCAAAGCGTGACTTAGAAGTCCGTAGTCAACCCCATCGAATTGTCGGCTGATAAAAAAAGAAAATAAAAGCGCAAAAATATGAAGATGAAAAAAATGACTCAGAAAGCAGTAAGAAAAGAAACAAAAAAATAAAAAAAGAGGAAGTGAGAAAGGGGGAAAAGGGTCAGGACCAGAAGTCGTTGGATGCTTTGTTAGGTATTGGCGCTTTGATAGAAAAGATACTTTAGCAGACATTGATCATACCCTATAGGTAAGAACGCATTATTTGTACTTAACTGAATGTAGAGGGCTGGTTGAAATGATTTTATGGTTTGATTGATTCGGGATTTAGAGTAGAAAGTATGTCATTGGTTGTGTTGAGGTAAACAGTTCATATGCAGTGGTTGTCTAGGATTGGTATCTCCTAGTTTTTGGTGTCTGAACTTTGGTTACTGAGACTCTGAGAGTTCCTGTGTGGTCCTTTTCAAACCTCTTCTTCAGATGTGTTTTTTGCTTTACTTGAGGACAAGCAAAGATCTAAGTCTGGGGGAGTTGATGTCACTCGATTTTAATGCTTTATAGTGGATATTTATACTTGATATTTGGAATTATTCCAGTGCTTTCCTTGTAGTTTTGGTATAATTTTAAGATTTTAGGTGTTTGGGACGTTCTGGAGCAAAAAGATGGATTTGTGCACAAAATGGATGCAAATTGGCATATGTAAAATCCGGCAGAAATGTCAAAAGTTTACCAATTCCTGGAGTTGTCCCCGTGGATGTATTGAGCTAAAATTTTGACACAAGATAGCCACATGAGTTAGTTTTCATATGGAAGTGGTTTGAGGTCAATCCATTGGAGCAATAAAAAGTTATGGTGATTTTACTGAAGACTGGTCAAGCTGTCTCGTAGAAGAAGCATTTGCAGAAAGTGTGACGACGGATCGATCGATCTGGAAAAGGGTGGATCGATCCAAACGTCCTGGAAACTTACATAAAAAGAGATCATTCAATCCGGAAAGGGATCGATCGATCCAAGCACCCGAGAATTACTAAAATCATCCAAAATTACACATTTGCCCTCAAGACTCATCCATACTTTTCCTTATTGGTTTTAGTTTATTTTTTCCTTATTTTTAGAACTCTAGAAGCCCTAGGCTTGATGTTATTTAGATGAATCACTACAAGAAATTGAACATATTGAGACAAATTCTTTCGTCACAATAATAACTTTTTTGTCACAATAAAAAATTTATTACGAATTTGTGATGATTTTTGAACAGTCACAATACGAGTGTCACAAATTTTTTTTCGTAACAAAAACGTCACACAATTTGTGACGAATAATTTAATAACTATTTTGTCTTATACTGTTATGGTTCATAATAGTAGCAAATGTGTATCACATAAAGACTAAAATAATCGTCTCATAATCGTCATTATTCGTGACTAAAATAACGTTCCAAATATGTCACTTGTGGTGATAAAAATACAATATCAAAATAATCATTACTAATGACTAAAAACTAGTGATTGTCCGTCACAATTACTAACGAAAAATGATTGTCCTAAATTGTCGTACTTTGTGATTATCATAAAGTCTTAAATTTGTCACCCATTATAAGAAAATCATTGTATTATATTCGTCATTTTTCGTAACTAAAATAATGTTTCAAATATGTTACAGGTGGTGACGAAAGTATAAAAAATAAATTTCTTAAATCATCACTTTTTGAATATCATAAATTCTTAAACTAGACAATTAGAGCGGACATAATATGAAGTAAAACATTTCTAGTGTCATCTTCTTCTTAAACACTTCATCTTCTCATTTTCCAAAGATGACATATTTTTCATCTAAGCAAAGAATAACCTCGTCTAGATCGTCTTACTTTCCTTTTCTTATGCATTAATCGTTAAGCTAGCCTTCGTTTTGGGAAGGCATTAGTTAGAGTCTCTCGTCCGAGACTCGTTCACGATCACCACCAAAAAAAAGGAAGGATTTTACATGATGTCACAGGAAACTGAAAATAAGAAACAATGAGAACAAGTGAGCCCATATCAAAAGATATCAACCGAACAAACACGACTGGACGATTGAATCAATTGCTACTGAAATTGTAATAATAATAAAAAAGTTCATCAATGCTTGAGGTACATCTCCCTGCACAATGTTCTGAGCAAGTCTGTTTCAAAAGTGGAAATGCAATATCTTAGAATCACATATACATTGTGCGTACCTTCTGAAATAAAGTGGTTGGGATACTTTACCATTCCAAAATTTCTCTTTTGTTCTCTCTGAGAGAATCTTAATACATCTATGGATCTCATCATCTCTACCAAACAGAAGATCGAGTTTTCCTTCTCTCGCCATTGTCGTCAAATCCTTTCCATACTTCTCAAGTGCCTCATACTTGGCTTCTGGATTTGTCAAACATGAACATTAACTCACTCAGCAACTATAAATAAAATCTCTTACTTATAAACTTCAAATGTGGTAACCAACCTTGTTCAATGATTGTTTCTCTCTGATGGATTCTTTTTTTTATCAGCACCAAACATTATCATTAATACACATTACTAACTTAAGAGTAACAAAATTACATGATATAACACCGGAAAAATTAATTCAGGAAAATTTTATGGGACAGTGAGAACAAAAGCTAGCTACACTGAGTTTATTTAGTGTAATCATGTAAGAGTGAGAACGGATTAGAGAGTGAGAACGGATTAGAGAGTGAGATGTTAAAAAAGTCTCACCGTCATCTTTGCCTTGCAGTTGCTTCAGAAGGAAAACAACTAAATTGTGCACTCAAGATAATAACGCAAAATATTTTGCAGACTAACCTGCACCTGCAAACGAGCCTTTGAAGCCTTTTTTCTTAAACAATCCGGAACCTGAACCCAATATATATTGTGAGACATCATTAAATAGTTCAATCATCTCATTCTCAACCTATAAAGTTTGAGAGATAAACCCTATCGACGGGCAGTACGCAACTGACAGAAGAATCTTCAGTCATTTTAGCAAAGTCGGCATAGAGATAAGTAAACGAAAGTCAAACTCAAGTAATGTTCTTCTCTGCAAAAAGCTATAGCTATACCAATAACGTCTACATGGACAACTAAATGAGCACACAAAGAAACATTGATAAAACTAGCCTTCAAGCCAAAATATCAAACTTAATTACACAAGAGACAGTGGTGGGTTTTAGAGTTGTAGCTTGAAATCATATATTTAATTACTAGAAGAACTCCAGCTTGAAGTGCAAGTTTAGCCGCGACAAGTGCTGTTAGGGGCGTAATTTCATATGGTTTAACAACCATTGTGCATCTAGAAGCAAGAGCAGGACCAACCTACAAGACCATCAACAATCCATATCAAACTTACTAGATATAGTTTTGAAATACTAGATACGCTATCTACAACAAAAAGGAGACATGGTAAAACAAGCAAGACCTTCTGAGTAATCATGGCTAATCAAACATTGAGCAAAATGAAGTATAATGACTAAGAAAAGCTCAAAAGAAAAGAAGCTGAAGGAATTAAGAAGATAAGCCTTCTGCCACATACATGTAAAAGCTTCATATGAAGATGCAATAACATCATTTGTTTCTCTTAAGCAAGAAGAAAATCCAAATATGATTCTTTATTTCTTGAACTGATAAGAGGTCAACAACAAGGATTTAGACAAAGTAAGAAGCATGCAACTCCTTTTTAACGAGAATTAGATATCGTTGAGTATAAAGGAAACCTCTTCATTCTTATCAGATGCTTGTATATGCTTAAAACCAATATCACAAAATCTGGCAGGGTGTGCCAATACAACACAAGTGTCAGTATTTGCAATCAGTCCCAAATTAATTAATCATATGGTAAGTTTAGAGTGCTTAACGAATCTGGACACTCATGAAAATCAAGAACAACACTAGCCAATACAAAGCTCTTTGAAGACCTCTTTGCTCCAGCCATATATGTCCTGGATGTGGACAAGGAATCCTTCCACTAGAAGTTGAAACGATAAACACAAAATCCATGTTAGCATCCAAAACTCCATAGTCACACACATCTAAGGATACACATAAGCATGTATATAGAGTTCGTTTCAATCATGATAAACAAAAGTTGGTCAGTAAAGGACCTAGAAAAGAGATTGGGGATAAAATCAGCAAGGAGATCGTAATCAGTAAGAACATTCCAGACCGATTGAGAATCTGGTATATCTTTCGATGAGTTCTACGGTTTCGAATCCGCAAACGAGAGTCATGTCTCTTAATCAAAACTACTTCGTCTGAAACAGGAAAAATAGTAAGGATAGATTCCAACTCAAGAGCTAACCGCTAACTCGAAGAGAAGGAGTAAAGATCGGACTGCTCAAGAGGAAGAGACAGAGTAAGAAGCTCTCCTTTAAGAACAATGATCGATGATAACGGCGTGACAATGGCAGATTTGAGAGAAAAGAGATAATTCTTGTTATGATTGATTGATACTCTCCAAGAGGCAAAATGCCTTTACATAGCGTGATAATACTAAAGCTGGTTTACTAAACCGCTTGACATCAATTTATTGATTTAATTTGTTATTTTTAATCTTTTTTAGTTGACATTAATCTCAAAATGATTTTTGAGATTTTTTAATTTGTTTTTTAACGACCAATGCCCAACTGACACATATAAATTTCTAGAAAATATCTAAAAGTCTCTTGTTTAGAACCGATTCTCCTCTTTTTAGTTTTTATTTATTTTTAAGCTTTTTAAAGTTTTTATTTTTGAATATCCACTTATACACAACTAAATCATTGATGGATGGGATGGTTTAAATCTTTTAACATGTATGATTGTTCAACGTCTTCACTCAAATCATTTGTTTCAAATTAGATAAACATGGCGACACACTCAACGAGAATAATAACAAGCAATAGACATAATTACGAAGAAATGAACAGAGATGGAAATTAGCACAAAAATTGTTATCCTCCACACGATATATGATATTAAGGCACGAAGAGAAATAGTAAAACCATCACCAACTGAATATAAAGCCCATGACGGCGCCGCTAGCAGAATCTCCGCTAGCATATTTTTTAAATAAATTCTTTACACATACTAATCTTATTTTTCATGCATTTTATTTTTAATTAATTAATAGTAAAATATGTTTTTAATAATTCAATCATAATCTCTAAAACCTAAATCTTTGTAGCTAATGGTTTAAGATTCAGTCTTAAAATACTTTCTACTATTACTCAATTAAAAAAATAGTGTTTAATTTTATTTCTTTTTATAAAATTAAGAAATAGCGGAATATGTTCTCATAAATAATACAAATTATTTTAAATTTCAGTTTAGAATTTAAGGATTAACACCCTTATTGTTTATTTTGGAATTTGACAATATGTAAAATAATATAAAAATTACTCTTGATTTGGCCTAATTTTTTCTATAGTCTAATTTTATTTAGCTTAAATTATTTGAAACCTTACTTTATATATAAAATGATAAATTATTATTTTGAGCTGATTCTTATAGCATTACATTTTTAAAATGCAATTTTGTTATTAAATTAGTCTATTTTTATCTGATATTGTAGGATATGTAATTTAATTCATTGTCATTTTATTTTTCGATTAGATCTACACTAGTTTCTTCTGTTCAATGCTTGTGCGCCACACAGTTCTATGCAACTTGATCCAATGTTTTTGTTTTTTTTTTTTTGGCTGGAATAGTTTTTATCATATTTTGTGAATGTGTTTTCATTTGTCTTGAATTGTCGAGCAAGACCGTATGCTGATTTTAGTTAAAACCACCCAAGACCACATAGAAGCAAAACATTAAAAAAAATTATGAAGTTTCTCAAATTTCCGTATTCTTCTAAAGTTCTTCTCACATCACTAATAACTCAGTTTAACAAATTATTAACACCAATACATAAATATTTATGATAAACCAATTTGTCACTAATTCATATTATGTTTAGTAAATGTAATGTCACAAATTCCAACTCACATAATTGTCATAGTTTTGTCTCTATTTTGGTGACTATATTTCTGTGAAAAAAAAATCACAACAGTTACAACTAATTTAACGTAACAATTACGTCTCTAATTGTGATAAACTTTAGCGACTACAAATTTTGTCATAATATTATGACTAAACAGTTACAAACTTGTGACAAACATAAATTTGTCATAAAATCGTAAATAAAATGTCACAAGTTTGTGTCGAAAATTTTTTGTAACAAAATTTCGTCACGATAACTTCTTTTTTCTGTAGTGAATCTATCAATCACTTATTTTATTTCCCAGAGCTTTTACAGAGAGACGGATTCCAACCTTTTGGAGAAGAATTCTGAACTCTTTTTTTTAATATATCGATTTGGTTTTTGAATATGTGTTTTTCTCTGTTTATGATTTGTGTTTACTTTTCAATGTCTGAGTAGTTCAGTTGTTAGGTTTTTGGGTTTCTCCTAGGAAAACCAGGTTAATTGTTAGGGTTTGATATAATGGATTGAAATTGTTAGGTTCTCAGTCTAGACTTGTTATTAATGCATGAATTAAATTGTCCATCTAGTTCATTGATTTTAGATTGATAAACACAAAGGTATTTGGTTTAGAGATCTGACCTAGTTTAGATGAGTAAGTGTTTTTTCTTGCGGGAGTATTGTCTTAAGGGGTTATGAACATATCAAATCTGAATTGAAAAGCATTTTTGAATTATCTAAATACGGCGGGAGTTTGTCTTTAGTAATTTGAACATAGGGATCTAATACTTCGGGAGGAAATTATTCTAGCTTTTGTCTTTTGAGTTGAGAACAATTTTCAAAAGAAAATCATGTATGCTAACCTTGACTTTTAACCTAAATTCTTGTGGAATTCCATATTGCCTAGCGTTTTCGTTATTTACTTACAACCGTTTTCACTTTATCGTTATTGCTATTTTCTAATCAACACCATATTTTAAATATGTTCCTAGCTTGATTCGATTTTAAACTGAGAGTCGTACATTCTTGGTCTTTGTGGATTCGATCCCTTATATACTATTGCGTTTGTTGTGCACTTGCAGTGGATATATTTGGGTTAACATGAGTGTATCAATGGATATGGCGTTGTGATGGATTGCATCTCCTTGGTTGGTATGTATATCAATGGTGCATGCTTTTGGCATTTCTCGCATTTCAGAGCGTACTGTTCATAGTCCGTGATCATTGTCGGCCAGTAGTATCCATATCGTTCTATTTAGAATGCCAGTGCTCTGCCACCTGAGTGATTTCCACATGCTCCGTCGTGGACTTCCCTTATTATCTTCTTTTTCTTGTGGCCGAATATGCACTTTAGCAGTGGGCCATGTATGCTTCATTTGTAAAGGTTCTCGTCTAACTGAGTGTACCTAGCGCTTTTGGCTTTGAGTTTTCTGGCGTCCCATTTCTTTGGTGGTAAGATTGCATCTGTAATGTATGCCAGTATCTGGACTCTCCAATCTATATCCACTTCGACCTTGTCTATTTCAATCGGAACTTTGTCTTCTTCGACATCCTCGGGATCTGGGTTGGCATTGTATTGTATTATGCAAGTGGCTTTAGTGATAGAGATGTTGGATTTGTCGATAGTTTCGACCGGTATGACTCTGGTCGTTTGCGGGTCCATAGTCGATGCTAGTGCGGCTAGGGCGTCAGCGGGTATGTTTTCACCTCTGGGAATTTTAATCAGGTCAAAGTCTGCGAATTCACTACAATGGGTTTTCACCACGTCTAGGTATGCTTCTATTCTGTCGTCCCTTGTTTCGTATTCCCCACTAAACTGGTTCGCAACCAGCTGGGAGTCGTAGTCGGTGGTTACTCGCTTTGCCCCAATCATTGTTGCCAATCGTAGTCCGGAAATTATTACCTCGTATTCGGCTTTGTTGTTCGACGCTGTGAAGTCTAGTCTGAATGACTGCTCAACCATCTCTCTGGTTGGGGAGACTAATCATACTCCTACTCTGGAAACATGTTTCGAGCTCGCCCCGTCTAGATATAGGGACCACATTGCCTCTTTTGGCTTTATTGCTACGTCCATTCCGATGGTAGCTCTATCAGGAAATTTGATATGACTTGGGACTTTGCACAAGTTCTACTTTTGAATTCTATGTCTTGCTCGCTGAGCTTGATAGCCCATTTGGAAAGTCTTCCCGACTGGTTGGGACTGTGTAGGATCGTACGCAGCGGTTGATTTGAATATCCGACGATTGAGTGCGACTGGAAATAGGATAATAATTTACTCACATAGGGCACTACAGCTAGGGCCAGCTTTTCTATTGTCGGGTATCTGGTCACTGTATCGTCCAGTATTATGATGAGGTAAAAGATCGGTCTCTGGTCACCCAGCTCCTCGCGTACAAGGACCGAACTGATCGTATGAGAAGACACCGCGATGTAAAGATGTAGAGTTTCCCCTTCTTATGGCTTTGAAAGGACGAGGGGTGTCATCAGGTAGGTTTTTAAGTCTTTGAACGTCAACTCGCATTCTTCATTCCAGATGAATTTCTTGTTTCCCTTCAAAAGGTTATAGAATGGAAGGCATTTGTCTGTTAGCTTGGATATAAACCTGGTTAGGGCGACTATGCGTCCGGATAGTCTATGTACTTCTCTCGTGTTTTTGGTGAAGGCTTCCTTAACAGTGCGTTGATTTGTTTGGGATTGGCTTCGATGCCCCTCTTGGTCACCAGGTACCCGAGGAATTCCCCCAAGGTTACTGCAGAAGTGCACTAGTCGGGTTCAACTTCATTCCGTAGGTGTTTAGTATTTGGAAACAGGTACGCAGGTCGCCCACATTGCCGTCTTCATCAGAAGATTTGATGAGCATGTCGTCTATATAGACTTCCATCATCTTGCCCAGTTGTTCTGAGAACATCTTGTTAACCAGGCTTTGGTAAGTTGCGCCTGCGTTTTTCAAGCCGAAGGGCATTACTTTATAGCAATAAATGCCTCTATCCGTAGTGAAAGCGGTTTTCTCCCTGTCGTTTGGGTGCATGATATCTGGTTATACACCAAGAAGGCGTCCATAAATGAGAGCAACTTGTAGCCGGTTGTGGCTTCGACGAGCTGATCTATGTTTGGTAGCGGGAAAATGTCTTTGGGTTATGCTTTGTTCAGGTTGGTGAAGTCTATGCATACTCTCCATTTTCCATTCTTTTTCTTTACTGCTACGGGATTCGCCAGTCATTATGGATATTTCACCTTGGTGATTGATCATGCACCTAGTAACTTCTCCACTTCGAAACTGACTGCCTGAGCTCTCTCGGCTCCTAACTTGCGTTTTTCTGCTTAACCGGCTTGCAAATTGGGTCTACGTTTAGCTCGTGAAACATGATTTCTAAGCTTATTCCTGGCATATATGTCATGTTCCATGCGAAGGTGTGTTTATTTTCTTTGAGCAAAAGAATTAGCTCCTATTTCAATCCTGTTGAAGTTTTGATCCTATGCCAACGCAACGCTCTGGGTATCCTGGGTATATGCAGTGTTGCATTACCTCGTCGAGTTTGGGTTCCTCATATATTGGGTCCGCAGGTGGGGTCGGCTCTCTAATATGTAGTTGCTATAAGGTCCTTTCTCTTAATTTGAGTTCGGCCACGTAACAAGCTCGGATTGATCTTTGACTCCCTTTGATTGTTTTAATCCCATCCTTAGTAGGTAGAAGGGACGACCTTCATTGTATTTATCCACGGCGTTCCTAGGATCGCGTTATATATTGCTGGTTTGTCGATCACCATGAATCTAATCATCCTTGATACTCCTGCCGCGTGCATTAGTAATTTGATAGTTCCGATCGTCATGGAGGTCTCGCTGGTGAAGCTGGTCAACGACGCAGGTGGTCCTTCGATTCGTGAAAGGTCTATGTCCATTTTCGCCAAAGTATCTTTGAAAATCAAATCCACCAAGCTCCTAGTATCTATGAGCACTCTTGCAATCTCATACTCTTCTAAAATTAGCTCGATGACCAGCAGGTCGGCGTGAGGCATGTCGAGTCCTGTTGTGTTCATCTCATCGAATGCTATAGGTTACCCTACCTCTTGGGGCTTGACTCACCATTTTTCGCATGAAGCCGCCCTGCGCCCATAGGCTTTGATTGTCGTCACTGAATTGAGGCCAAATTGATGGTTTTCCATGATCATGTTATTCCACTTTTTGAATGGTGGGGTTGGTGCTATTTGAGGTAGCTCTTCTCGGGTACGTTTTGGAGGGTTGGACTTTTAATTCTGGTCCTCTGTCCCTTGTTGTGAATTTGCTGCTTTCACCTTGCTGAGTTCCACTAATTCCCCGGACTGGTATTTACTGAAGAGGAATGACTTGAAGTTTATGCATTCTTCGATGGAGTGACCATCCTGGTTATGATATTCACAATGTTTTTTGACGTTTCCTTGTTCTTCAGATTGTTTCCATTGGTTCCAAGGTCCATTCTTGGGCTTCCCGGTGAATAATGTTTGGTTGCCTGCTGGGGGGTTTCGCCTTGGGGTAGCGGCCTGAGTCACTTGATATTTTTCTCAGCTTCCAGAACAAGAAATATGACTATCGATAGCGTCCCAGGATAGCGTTTTTTGTGTCCTTGCTATTGTACATGGACACAGATTTTATCCATAGCGTTTCACTTTTTTGGACGCTATTTTTTCATTCCCAGTAAAACAAAAATACTTAGGCGCGTAAATTTCCTTAGTTTCGGCACTTACTATTGTAGATAATACAAAAACGCTATGGTACTTACGAAATCACTTAACTTTTTTCAACATAATCAATTCGAGTTTGTTATTTCTATCTTTCTTCATTATTTTCAGAAGATCTTCAGTGTATGCATTACTTCGGGACATTGTTNNNNTACATCGATTATGCGGTTTAGTTGATTTTGAGGTATCATCTACATACAAATTGTTTGAATTCGTTAGAAGTGGAATTTAGCTGAAAATGTTATTTTTTATTCTCAATCTGAAATGATAGTAAGGATGAGAGGAGGCTACACGTCGACGTTCGGCTCTGCTAAGGTCCATCGTAGTAGATGTAACCAATGCTTAGAGGCTACACATGCATCAACATGGGGTAAAAATGCAGCAAGAGGAACTAAGAACGTGTTCGGGTCCTTAACTTTAACCCAACTCACGCCAGGATCTAATACCCGGAATCTAGTAGAATCACTTTAGTTTTATAGAACATACATCAAGCTTTTAAAAACAACTTTAAGCGTGCACAAAGGCCTAGAAGCCGACTTGGTAGAGTGGTCCAAACATGGCCGCAAAGCTG
>OVBE01014241.1:0-12191 GCA_900406425.1 Iberis pinnata | reverse complement strand
TTTCTATTATGATACTAATTTTTATTTTTAATTAATATAATAATTTTTATATATTTTTTTGTGAAAAAAAAATTATTATTATATTAATTAAAAATAAAAAATTAGTATCATAATAGAAAAACGTATTATACTAATTTAAAATTAAAATAAATATAAATATGTTTTTTGAGATTATTTATAATAAATAAAATTAATTCTTTGATTTTATTAATTATTTTTTAATATTGTGAAGCCAAATGGTTTGGAAATGCTCTTTATAAAAGCATAGAAAAAATAGCATGCTAAATACTTTCTTATATAAACTTGATTAGATAATAAAAAGCAAAAAGCATTATATTTTTATAAATGTTTTGCCAATCAAGGCTCAAGTACACATAAGCCATGTCAAACCAAAATGATAGTAGTAGTGAAGACTATCAGCTTTATAACCTATAAAGAGAATGCATCGGCCCAATAAAATCAAAATTATGTTGTCTACGCCTACACCCAACTAGTTCTGGCCCAAAGGCCCCAAACACAACACCGATTGGTTGAAGTTTTAAAACATAGATTAAATTGTTTCTAACATATAATTGTACACTTAATTAGATGAAACGGGCCGGGTACACTATCCGGGTCTGGATTATTTTAATAATTAATTAGTATACTTCCGGGAAAACCCTAATTTCTCCTTGGAGCAGAATGTCAAATTGAAAAAGAAGCTTCATACATATGCCCAAAACCCTAGCTGTGGAATCTTCCCGGAGGACCTTAAACCCAGCCCTCTTAGCTCTCACGCCTCGTCAAGTGTTAATCTCTAGACCAGATATGGGTAAAGAGACCAAAACCTTGAACTTGGAATCTGAGCAGAAAGTTCTCCTTCTTCGTTCCATAGCTCAGTACTTAAACCGATGTGGGTTTTCCAAATGCTTCAAGAAATTTCTCTCCGAAGCTGAAATCGAGGTTTGTTCATCTCGAATTGAATTGGAATTCTCAAATTCTTGTTAAGAGACTTCTCTTTTTGCTATGTGGAGAAAAGACCAAAACTTTACCATTAGAAACTAGCAATTGAATTCATTGTTATTATCTTTGAATTCACTTAAGATTACTATGATTTAGCTTCTTTGCTGGTATTAGCATAGGATTCTTACACGAATGTGCGGCTTTGTATTTGTTTCAGAAGAAGGATTTGAACACTACTTTACCGGATCTAGAGGCAATTTACTCCGACTTTCTAAAGAAGAAGTAAGCTTTTATCACTTTTTTGCGTTTTCAAATGTTGATTCATGTTGAATTTTCATTTATAATCAATTTGGCTTTTCAAATTCCTTGTTCTTTGTTATATAGTCTTCCTGAAGCCGTGGAGGTGGAGGTGAAAACTGAATCTGGGGATGATCAGGAAACTGATAAAAAGAAAGAAGTTGTGGAGAATGGGAATGGTGAGGCCAATGCAATGGAAGGTGTAGAAAATGTAAAGAAGGAGAAGAAGAAGAAGAAAAAGAAGGAAACAAAGGTGGAGGTTATTGTCAAAGAGACAGAAGCTGAGGTCAAAGATGGACTGAAAGAGAAAAAGAAGAAGAAGAAAAACAAGTCGAAATCCACTGAAGCTGAGGCTTTGGGTGATGATGATGATGATAAAGAGAAAGTTTCCAAGAAAAGGAAACGATCAGAGCCTGAAGAAACAGAAGAACAGATTGAGAAGGATGATGAAGAATCAAAACGTAGAAAGAAGGAAGAGAATGTAGAATGTGTTCAAGAAACACCTGTTAAGCAGACTAACGTTGAAGAAAATGGTAACATTGAGAAAAGCACAAACAAGAAATCAGAAAAAGGACTCTCTAATTCAAAAGAGCCAAAGAAACCATTTCAGAGAGTGAACGTTGACGAAGTCGTGTTCACTGATGATAGACTCAAGGACAACTCTTATTGGGCAAAGGTTCTATATATAATCTCTAAGTTTTTTCCTTTCTAAAGCAGTCTTTGTTTTAACAATTGCCTATTTGTGGTCTTATAGGATGGTGCTGATTCTGGTTATGGTGCTAAAGCTCAAGAGGTTTTAGGCCAAGTCAGAGGAAGGTAAAAGTGCCTCTTGGTTATTTCTGAAGAAAATGATCTACGTTTGATGTCTTGATCTCTAAAGTTTATTATTTTATTTGTTTTCTTTTTTAGGGGTTTCCGTCATGAGAAAACAAAGAAGAAACGAGGAAGCTACAGAGGAGGAGAGATCGATCTTCAGTCACATTCGGTTAAGTTTGATTACTCAGACGAAGAATGATACTAAGTGATTCTCAAAAACATTGTCTTTTATGATCGTATTCTTCGCTTTCTGATTTATCATCCTTTTTTGTTTTGCTTTATTGAATTTCATTATGTAAAACCGTTTGAATCTAAATACCCAAAAAAGGGTTCAAGTTTTGTCTATGTTAGTGGTCTATCTTGGAACTTGTAAGAACATGAGTCTGTCATCTTTATTCACTAAATGGATAGATTCTAGTCCTACTTCACTTTTGAGTGGACAGATATTTTGCTTCAAGAGGAGAGATACCAGCACATTTGTATACTTCTATATATTAGAGAGATTAGAATATGTAAATCAATTTCTTTTCTTTTTCTTTCACTACTAGTTCATATATTAATTCACCATAAAATACAAAAGAATTCATGAAACTATAAAATACAACAAATAAATTCAACAACATAATTAATTATAATAGTAAACGATGAAGAAGTGAACTTTGATGATGTTTTCAAAAAGATTTTACTCGTTAACGAATTATCAAATATGTTAATTTTCTTCTTCATAATCAATCTCAAACCGATGAGATCGTCATTTTTTTGCTATCATCTCCTGAATAAAACTCCATAATCTTACAAGATATATTATTTACATTTTTTCTATAGATTCGTTGCATCTTCTCAAATATGATTTTCCAGTATCCCATATTCGTCGACTCAAACACCATATAGGTTTGAGGATTTTAAACTCAGTATCTTCACCAACACAATATTGGGAACTTTCAACATCACGAAAAGACTCAAGATCCTTCATAGAGATAACATGTTCGATGTTATAAAAATCGATAAATCAATCAACTCTAACAAACCACAAATAAAGCATCACCATTTTTATTAGTGATGTGAACATTACACAAATAATATATTAGAAATTTTGACAGATTAGATATAACCGCAAACAAACCACCGTTGATTTTAATTGGATCAAATCATAAACTACAAACGAAACAAAAGTAAAAATGAAAAAAGAGGAGTACGACGACGTCGGAACCGAAGTCGGCCGAAGATAATCACCTTAAAAGTCGTCAGAGAGGAAACAGATTCCTATTAACTATGTCCAATTATTTATTTATTTATTTATTATTTTTAACTGTATTCAAACCATTGTATGCTTTCTAATCAAATTCAGTAGAAAGTATTTGGAAGAAAAAAAAGTAAAGATAAGAATTTTTGTTCTCCTCTTTACTATGATCTCTTGCGTGTAGGTTAGGTAAAGTGTTAGTTTTTCATTTATATCAATCTCATTAATTCATTACTAAATGAAGTTGGTATTCGAATCATATCAAATGATATATTAACTGTATAATATATTTCTTTTATGTTGGTCGGTTCTCTTTTTTAGCCAATTCTTTTTAAGTATAGTTCTCTAATGTAGAGGAAAAGTATCCAATGCTTAAAGTTGTGTTCTATTTTTTTTGTAAGATTTATTTGTTATTTGTTAGTTAATATCTTCCTCAAACTCTCCTCAACTTTATTTTCTCTTGATATTGTTTGACAAAAGATCATTAGAGAAGGTCTAGTTTACAACATTAAAAAGATCAAAAGATCTTTGTTTCTTTTGTTTGTCCTTTGTCGAGCCTCAGCCAAACTTATCTTCTTAATCCCAAACTTAATTTCATAATTGTGTAGTGAATCTGTGATAATGTTACATCTACAAACAAATTGACCTTGACCAGGATCTAATTTGCTTATTCAGAAAATCATTTAATTATAACGTAAATAAAAATAGAAACTAACAACATTTCGTTGAAAATTAAAAATATTAGTCGAAAAACACTGTTTTAGATCTGAATTAGCCCGACGATAGTTGAATTTCGGATCATTATTGTCTAAATTGAACCAAATGCATTTAATCTTTACACGTATTGTTAAAGAATTATGCAAATACTGTTTTCTTTTACATTTATTTGTTGCTTTCTAATGTTGGACCAACTTTTTTCTTTTCATGTTCACAATAAGATGGTAAAAATGAGATTTTTTCTATAATATTATAAAAATAATCATCGACAAAAAATATATTTTAAAAGTGTTATATACTCTCGAATGTTCTAGAAAAAACATTATTTTAAATTAATTAATGTTTTTGTGTTTGTAAGAAAAAAAATTTAAGTTATATATTATAAATATTTTGCAGAATAATTTTTTATTGGTTAAATTATCTAAAATTAAATTTATTTTTATAGAAAATAGATAAATTAAATGGTGTTTTGTGTTTTATTAAACAACTTGTAAAAATTCTAAACATTAATTATTTTGATATAGAAGAAGTATAATATTATTATGTATAAAATCAAAAAGAAAATGTGATCATGTACTCTAGGATTGGGCATAATATATGAAATCTGAACCCGAATCCAAAACCGATCCGAAAAATCGGGTTCGGATCAGGTTCGGATTTAGTAAAATATCCATTCATTTATTTAAATCGGTTATCCAAACCCGATCGGATATATCCGAACGGATTTCGGATATTTGAAATAACCAAAATTTATTCATAAACCTAAATTTTCTAATAGTAAGTCTATGGTTTACACGATTACTTTTACGTTATACGATGGAATTTGGAACAATACATATAGCAAAATATCAACCATAGGAAGACCAATTTTACTAATTATCTCAAAGATTGCAAGAGGAATGATCATCTTCAAACAACGAAGACGAATGCAGAGAAAGTTAAATTACCCTTAGTATCATATTAGAACAATGATATAATAGTCTTGTGCATAACATCACGTTCCCCAATTCCTCTATACTACATTAATTCATATTTTTTTTCTTTCTTTTGTCGATTCCTCTTCCTTCTTCTTTAGTTTTTTGTGATATTCACAATCCTCTCAATTTTCAAGGTCTCCTCCATCTGAGACTTCATTGTTTGTGGGTATATTTATCATAATTGGTGATTTTTTTGCATATAAGTTTATTTGATTTCACATATTACAGAAACTTGAACTTATCACACCGATTAATGATGGAGAAAATGGTAATCAATCTATTAATTCGGATTATTTCGGAAATTTATATCCGATTTCATTCCAAAAAACCTGAAACTAAATTAAAAATCCGAAATATCCGAAAGTCCGACCCCGAACTCAAACTGAACCGAACCCGAGGATAAACAAACCGAATCCGATCCGAAGTCCTAAAATACCCGAACGGGTTCTATAATCAAAAATCCGAGAATCTGAAAACTCAAACCCGATCGGATTCGGATATCCGAGCGCCCAACCCTAATGTACTCTCTCTATTTCATACTTATCTTAAAATATTGTATGCATTTCTTTGTTATGGTAGTGGTATGTTGGTTGATATATCAAAATGAAAAAAAATAATATATAAATCAAATAGATAATGATATTGATTTTTAATAGATTTTTATTATCTAATTTTATAAATTTATTGTGTATTGGTATTTAAAAAATATTATCATAAATAGTAGAATAAAAATCATGATGAGGGAAAAAAGTACCATGATGAAGATGGGTGTAAACTCACAAGTCACGAAGTTGACACATTCCAATATTCTAAATATATTTTTTGAATGTGGTAGTGTGGAACACCCTTGTAAATAAATTTGTTGAGTTGTCGCGTAAACGAATATGTTAGATGGAAAATTTCTCATATTTCTCAAGTTCTTTAGTGTGAAAGAAAAAGATTGGAGGAATGTTCTTTATCCTTTCGCTCTTGATATAAACTTTTTGAGCGGGACAACCACGCAGCATTATCTTCGAACAATTTTCTTGGCTCTTTACTGAAGGGTGTACCACTGGCTTCTTTTATATGTTGAGTCAATGATCTGAGGAAAAAACATTATCTACATGCCTTGTGAAGAACAATTATTTCTGCATAATTTGAAGAAGTTGCGACCAAAGTTTATTTTTTGGAACGCTACGAGATTGTTGTTCCAGCATATGTGAAAACGTATCTAGTTTACCATCGAGTTTTATGCAAATCTGATAAATAACTTGCATTTGCAAAACCAACTAAACTGAACACATAGTTTATATAATTGAATAGTCTCAAATCAATCGTACCTTGAAGATAATGGCATATGTGCTTTATCTCATTCAAATGTTTATGGGTAGGAGATGAATTTCATCTTGCAAGCAAATTAGTAACAAATGTTATATCTGGTTGAGTGCAATTTTCAAGATACATAAGTCCACCAATAACGCTCATATAAAAAACTTATGGACCTAATAGTTCCTCGNAACTTATGGACCTAATAGTTCCTCTTTATCTTCACAAGGTCGAAACAAATCTTTGTTAATGTCAATTGATCTATAAAGCATTAAACTACTTAAAAGATTCGTTTTACGAATACTCAAAAGTTTTAACGCCCTTTTGATATAATTCGATTAATGAAAAAATGTACCACCATGAAGGTGTTCTACTTAGAGACCAAGACAAAACTTTGTATTTTCAAAATATTTCATTTTGAACTCTTTTTCATATGAGTTCTTGCATCATCAATTTTTTTATTTCCAATTATGTTCAGGTCATCAACATATACAATTATGATCACAAATCTATTTGAGGATTTCTTAATAAATACACAAGGACATATCACATCATTGACATATTCTTTTTCAAAAAATATTCACTTAAATGATTATACCACATGCATTCATGTTGTTTTAACCATAAAGTCATGGGCGGATCTACAATACATTAGCGTGGGACACGTACCCCATACTAATATATAAAATTTATTTCATACATCATTCGGAAGTTAAGTCAGCACAGTTGGCTAATCCTCTCGATACCATTATAAAGTTTCGGGGTTCGATTCCCATCTTCTCCATTTTTTTATTGTTCTTTTTTTCCTTGTACACGTATTTGTTTCTTTTTTATATAACTTTTATTTTTTTTCATTTTTTGTATCATTCTTTCCTTGTTACATTCTCTTTAATTTGTTTTCTCTTTAATTTGTTTTTCTCTAACAAACATATTTCCTTTTTATTAATTACTAGTACATGTTTTAATTTTTTTTCTTCAAAAAGTTATTCTTCTTTTCTTTCCTTAAACACAAGTATTTTTAATTTTTTAGCTTATATAGTTTCTCTATTTTTTATATCTAATACGCATATGCCATATTTTACTAATTATCATTACTTTTTTAAGCTTTATTAAGGTTTTTAAAAATTTATCTTAATACATTACCATAATTGTTTTAACAAAATTAAAAATATTGTGGTTAAAATTTTTAGTAAATTTTTGTTTGAAAATATTTGGTATTAAAATCTAGTTTTCTGCATAAAAAACTACTCTATATTATTTGTAAATGTATAATCTTACTATTTTAGTGTAGTATTTATATCTATAAAATATATACAATTTTAGATACAAACGAATAATAAACTAGTGTTATTTATAAATTAAAAAATGTTATAAATGAAAATATTATATAATTTTACATTATTATATTTATTTTTGCCCCATATTAAAAAAAATTCTGCATCCGCCCCTGCATAAAGTGGTAGTTGTAATTTGACCAAACAAATTTTTTAGATCTTTTAGTGATATTTGATTCTTTGTGATCATAAATCCTTATGAGATTTTCATATAAATATTATTATCAAATGATTCATATAAATATAGAGTCACAACATGCATAAGGTACATTTATAAATTTGTAGAAGTCGTAAGACTCATTAAGTACCTCAATGTAATTGCATCAATATGTTTTGACCAATACTTTAAGTACATTAATGTGATTGCATTCATATTACTTCAATACTTAAAGGCTTATTAAAATTTTGAGCCACAAGTCGTGTTTTATATCTTGTGACCTCTTTTTCTCATTTCTAAATTTAATAGAGATATAATATTTTTCATGTATTATGTTTGTTTTCTTGACGACACTTTTACATGGTTCTTCTTGAATCCTTTCATATGTGTCCTCTAGAAGATTTTGATTTATTTAGTTCTTTTAAAATCTCTTCGTTTTGTTCTCTCATTTTTTTTTGGAACTTTACCTTTAGAGCTCATATATAGGTCTCTCCCTTTTCAACTTAACATTAGATTAATTCGCTTGGCTTCCATCAGTTTTTCTTTCCAAAACATTAACTCTTGATGAGACAATATCCGAGATATATAAGATTTCGTCACTCTATTTATATATGTGAACGCATATGATAATTCAAATTTTGAACATTTTCATTGTTATGAATTTCCATTTCTTGTTGTTTTATGGAGAGATCAAGATATGGTAAAGATGGTGTAAACCATGTAATATCTTTTAGCTCTTGTTTAATTTCTCTCCCTAACGCTGGAAATTCAACTTCATTAAAATGACAATCAACAAAACATGCCGTGACATATCACCAAATTATGATTTAAGGTATCTAATGATACTTGATGACGTATACCCAATATATATTTTTAATCTTTGTTGTTGACCATTTTTGTTGTGGTGGGGGTATAGCTACATAAACTACACACACACACAAAAATACTCCGAGAGGAGATACATCTGATCTTTGTCCATATGTTAACTGAAATAGGAAATATTCATCATATGCGATTGGTCGTAACTTGACCAAAAATGCAACATGCACTATAGCATGTCCCCATATTGGAATAAGGAGTTTTGTTTTCAAAATTAACGGCCTTGTTTTATATATAAAAAAAATTTAACAGTCTTGTAATAAGTTGAAACCGCTTAATCAATGACATGAGGAACGAAATGCTCAACATCGATTCTCATTGACATACAATAGTCTTTAAAAACTTTTGAAGTGAATTCAACAATGTTATGAAACTTAACGTTTTATAGAATAATTAAAAAAATATGTGCCTTTAACCTGATTATTTGGGTAATAAATTATGCGAAAGTCATCGTGTTGTCAACAGACACACATGTTACTAGATCAATCAACTAATACCAAAAAAAAAATCAAAATGGTCGACACAGTAGATGAACAGGTCCACATATATCAAAATGTATTATTTCCAATAATAATGGAGATGTATTTCCAATTTTTGTTTGTGAAGACCGAGTTATGAGTTTTCCTTGAGAACAAGCAACACAAGAAAACTCATTCGATTGAAAAATATTTTGGCTTTTCAATGGATGACTATTGGAATCTTACCTATTATTCTCATCATGACTAAACTAGGATAGCCAAATATTTCATGACATACCTTGAATGTACTAGTAAACTTTGAGTTTTCTATAACATATGGTTCAGTTGTATATATTTTTGTGCAATATCGGCTATGAATGGGAGACGTATATGTATAGCAGGGGGTAGAAGACGCAGGTGTGTCTCATTTAAAAGAAATTAACAAAATGCATTTGAATTCTACACCAAACCAACTTTTTGTTTGATTTTTTTTTTGTTTGTTCTTGCTTAACTACTCAATATTGTCGTTTTTCACTTTTGTATATGTATATCAATATATATAGACACATATATACATATATTATATCTAAAGTTTCTATATTTACAAAATTGAAAATATTACATCTACTACATATAATATTGATATATTATAGATTATATTATAATTATAATATATATATATATATATATATATATATATAGCAATAAATCAAAATATACTTCTCCTTATATTAGATGTTTTATAAAAACTTTTTATTTTAAAACAGTCTTGGACAATGTTATTTGCTTAATAATTGATTACCGGAATTTATAGTCAATTTTGTATTTTAATAGAATTAAGAGAGATAAAATTATATATATAATTAACCAAAGTTTTAAAAATTATATTTACTTCATAAATTATGTGAATATTATTTTAATTTATTTATTTTATTATGTTGTATCCGCTTCTTATTTTTGTTGTCATTCATATATTATCCCGCACTTTATTTTATATGAACCTGCACTTGTCCCACAAACCGTAGTTTAACTGTACTGCACTACGTTCCGCACCACTTAATATGTTGTTACCATTCGGAACCATAATTCAGAAGATAACATTGGTAAGTGCTCCATTGTTTTTTATTTTTTGACATAATGCAAAGACATTCAGTTTCATTATTATTCATAGTCTTTATGTGATATCCATTTATTCAATATCGAATCTATTGAAAAATTAGGGTAAATGATTTAGGATTTAAATATGCATGTCATACGTATGCACATTATATAAATTTCAAAATTCCACTTATACTCTCATTATATTAAAATGTTAAATAAAAATGTTTCGGGTATAATCTATTGTAATACTTAATGAATATTAAGAAACACATTTTTGTAACATGTATAAGTTTCAGTGATATCTAAATTACATGTTATGTATATGTTTATATATTAGAATATAAGGTTACTATACGTTTAAAATATTATATTGATAAGATAAAATGTATGTTGTTATAATCAAGATATGAAACCCTAAACTCTATATCCATCGAACATCATATAGAAACCAATGATTTTTCGAGGATGTTATATGTTGTTGGAAACTATTTTTTAGTTTTAAATAAACTATTAATTTTATTTGTAATACACTAAAAATATACTTATAATTTAATATATCAAGTCAAAATAAATTTAATATTTAATTACATAATACAAATGGTCAATGTTCTTCAATTTTTTTTAAGAAAAACAAATTTTGAATCGAGTACTACTCAGATGATGATGAGTTATCAAAAGGTGATGAATCTTCATCAAGTTCTCCAACAAAATTTTCAAAGACGTCATGTATGACAATATCATGATCATCGAGTGATGTGAAGTCAACTATAAGTTTCATATTAAAAGAATATTACACTTGGGCTAGTGTTCCGCGCTCAATTGGTTGCAACAGTTAATGTGATGACATGTGATGGAACTCCATTATTATACCCCTTGGTTTTATCATTTTCATTGTGATCCATATATCGTTCCTATTTTTGACACAGGGGAACTTGATGTACGCTATCTAGTCTGTTTGTGAAGCGAGAATGAAAAGACATAAATTTTCTAGTTTACTTCCTGAGTGTATAGATGTGATGCCAAATTGATCCACTTTAACATTTATCTCTTCGGTCAAATTGTACGGATCATACATAAACACCATGCAGTGCAAGTTTAACATTTTTGGGTAACAAACTTCTAAAATCTCTCATCGAATGACGTAGTACACAACTTGGCTAGATTGAGATGATATATCATGATCACAAGTCGTTCTTCCACTTAGTATTTAAAATAAACTTGGTATTTAATTATATAGTACATATTTTATTTAAGTAAAATACAAATGGTCAATTTTCTTCAAATTAAAAAAAAAAACAAAATTTGAACCGGGTACTACTCAAATGATGATGAGTTATCAAAAAGGTGCTAAGTTAGTATCTTCATCAAGTTCTCCAACAAAATTTTCAAAGACATCATGTATGGAAATATCAAGATCTTCAAGTGATGTGAAGTCAACTATAAGTTTCATATTAAAAAGAAGATTACACTTGGGCTAGTGTGCCGCGCTCAATTGGTTGCAACAGAACATATGATGGTACTCCATTATCATACCCCTTGGTTTTTTCTTTTTCATCGTGATCCAAATATCATTCCTATTTTTGGCACAGGGGAACTTGATGTACGCTATCTAGTCTGTTTGTGAAGCGAGAATTAAAAGACATAAATTTTCTAGTTTACTTCTTGAGTGTATAGATGTGATGCCAAATTGCTCCACTTTAACATTTATCTCCTCGGTCAAATTGTACGGATCACACATAAACACCATGCAGTGCAAGTTTAACATCTTTGGGTGACAAACTTCTAAAATCTCTCATAGAATGACGTAGTACACAACATGGCTAGATTGAGATGATATATCATGATCGCAAGTCGTTCTTCCACTTAGTATTTAAAATAAACTTGGTATTTAATTATATAATACACATTTTATTTAGGCAAAAGTACTAGAATAACCTATAATTTACAATTATTTGCATACCTAACCCG
>OVBE01014240.1:1076-12081 GCA_900406425.1 Iberis pinnata | reverse complement strand
ATATAATATTAGCAATGGATTCATAAACCATAGATTATAAGCGGTCTCTAGCAAAAAATTATAACCACATAATATTATATAATTGTCAAACCTTGACATTACAACTTTATCTAGAGTAAGTACAAAAAGATTTCAGGACATTCCCAACACTCTTCCCATAGAGTCGGACATGGTTCTGAATTTATGTAGCCTCAAGTTGCAAAGTCAGAATGCTTACCTCCAACGGAAATCAGAGACAAATCCCTAGTAGCTTGGATTATTTGGAACCTATGGCTTTCAAAAAAACCTGCATATTTTCCAAAACAAGATTCTTATAGTTGAGGAAGTGGTACTCAAATCGATCTTGGGAGCTAAAGAATGGCAAGAGGCGAATAAGATATGACCCCAAATTCGACTAATCCCTAACAAACTATGTATTGAACTAATATGCAATACAAATATTTGGTGACAAAAAAAAAAAGCCAACAACCAACTATATTATGAATTCAAATATAAAACATCATAATAAATTAACACATTCAAAAAATGAATTACAAAAAGTCAAAACTAAAAATTACGGAATATAAATTACATCCTAAATTTTTTATTAATGAATTCAAAAAATCTGAAATCTTAAATATCGTTTTTTGTTGTACTTTTAGAAGATAAATATTATATTTACTGTTAATTTATAGAACTATATATTAATTATTTGTGATATATTTTTTTCACAAATTGGGTATTTCACATAATTCTCTTAAATTTTGTAAGTTACTAATTATTAATGTAACAAAAATTATTTCTACATAGTTTTATTTTGTTAAAAAAACTATAATATGATAGTCTATAGAAAGAGTAATATTATGACTATAATGTAATGCAATCACATATAATATCTCGTGGTCAAAGTTAAATTACATAAAATCAAATAATAACATTAATGTTTGAGAAGATAATTTAATATGCTTATATATATATATATATATATATATATATATTTATTGACAACGTAGTGTTATGACTAGAAAGATGAAATTTAAGCATGAGTGGCTTTTAAGCTCTAATGAGGGTGATATGTCATATAGATTATGGAGGTTTTAAGTTAGTGAAGTTAAAAGATGATGAAGTGTCATGATTTGAACACACCCAAAATGAGATGGTATCTTGTGTGAAGAGAAGAAGTTTAAATTTATATAGTTACAAGGAAAAATCTTACGCGTTGCGTGGGCAGAAAGTTATCAGTGTTACCTTTCCATTTATTGTTTTGCTTATCTTGAGCATAAAAAGTAAAATAAGCTATTCACAATTAAACTACATAGCGGAGGCGGAAATGTGAATCTTTTCCAAATTTGGAATTGTGCTCATAGTTAAATTGAAGTCTTTGATACTTAAATTTTGTTTCATTCAAGTTCTGCTTTGTTTTATTGGACTTTTTTGTATTCATTTTGTGTTATAAATCTTTTTGAATTTTTTACATAGATATTTTTATCTATTAAAATATAGTTAGCAGTTAATATTACAATAACAACAAAAAATTGTATGTTATTATAATATACTTTTATTTACATTTTTAATATTAATGATGGTAAATAATAGAGAACGAAAAATTACAGAAAATATGTATTTGAATATTTTTAGTATGGTATATTTAATATAAGTGTAGTATCTTTGATGGGAGAATAAATATACAAGTTTATAAAAGTTCGCCATTTATCACTTTCTCAATGTTTGAGTATGAAAATACTTTATTTTATTAGATAAAATATGTTGTTTGGAAAAACAATATGTTTCTAGAGGTTATCTCATGCTACTCGCAGATTTTGTTTTATCTTACTTATGATGTAATAATTACAAAAGCAATGAAATGAAAATATGGAGAAGTGAGACGTAATGGGCACTGAAGTTAGTTTAAAGCATTTACGGTTAACTGTAGTATTCTTTTGTTTATGATTGAAATATATGGGCACATGACCGTTTGATTCGAGAGTGAAATATTAATGAATTTTGTATTCTCTTTTTAAAAAATGTCTTCCTTATTTGTTATTATAGGCGTTAATTACGCTAAGTGGAAGATATTTTTTATTTTTTATTTTTTAAACGAATGCTGTGTTAGAAAAAAAATTAAACGGATGCTATTATTTTAAGGTTGTGGAGCCTACATTTAAAATTACAAGTATTGTAGTTGTGGTTAATGGATTATTTAACTTGATTTGCACACCTGATATGATTTGTGGTAAATTTGTTTAGTTTAAAGGGTGGACACTTGTTAGCATTTGGGAGAGTCTACAAAAAAAACCTTAAAATATTAGTTCAAATTATTAATATTTTTTGTTTCCAAATGCTCCCATGTGGAGTCTATCTTTAAAAATTGTTCATTGATTATTTGGTTTGGTTTTAATACATAATGTGGTTCATAAATTATTTGCTTTGGTTTGAAAGTGGACACATGTCAAGCTATTAGAGCACAAGCAAAAAAACCCTTACAATATTAGAAAAGAAAGATATGTGTCGTCATTATGCATTCGTCTTCCTTTTCATTCTCCAGTCTGATGTTCATATTTGAAAACAATTTTTGTTTTTCCATGAGATTCGAAAATTAAATATATAAAACAAATTAAAGTATTAATTGTTGGAAACAAAGAAAAGGAAAAGAAGAGAACTGAAATTTTGATTTTGGTAAGGAATGGAGAGGCGATAGAGTTTCCATCGTACAACAAAAAGAATAGGCAAAAGCAATGAAATGAGAATGTGGACAAGTGAAACATAATGGACAGTGAATTCAGTTTTAGGCATTTACGGTTAAGTGTAATATTCTCAGTTTGGACTGAAATACATGGGCACGTTGCCGTTTGATTCAAGAGTGAAACGCCAATGAATCTTTGACCATTTTTTTAGTTTGCTTCATTTTTCATTGTGGGCGTTAAATACGCTAAGTGGAAGATATTTTTTATTTTTTATTTTTTATTTTTTATTCGTTATTATTTTATTTTTTTGAACGGATGTTGTGGCAGTTAGAAAAAAAAATTAAACTGATGCTATTATTTTAACGATGTGGTTGATGAATTATTTGAATTGGTTTGAGTACATGATGTTATTTGTTATAAATTTGATTTGGTTTAAAGGGTGGACATGTGTCAGCTTTGGGAGAGTTTACAAAAAAAACCTTACAATTTTAGTTAACATTATTATTATTTTTGTTTTCAAATACTCCAATGTAGAGTCTACCTTTAAAAATTATTCGCCGATTATTTGGTTTGGTTTAAATACATAATGTGGTTCATAAATTATATGATTTTGTTTAAAGAGTCCACTTTTAAAAATTGTGCATTGGTTATTTGGTTTGGTTTAAATACATAATGTGGTTGATAAATTATTTGGTTCGGCTTAAGGGTGGACACATGTCAAACTATTAGAGCACAAGTAAAAAAACCCTTATAATATTAGTGATTGTAGTTTTTGATTTGGTTTAAAGAGTCCACCTTTAAAAAATGTCCATTGATTATTTCGTTTGATTTAAATAGATAAGTTAGTAAAGAAATTATTTGGTTTGGTTTAAAGGTGTACACATGTCAAGCTATTAGAGCACAAGAAAACAATCACATTTTACAATATTAGTGAAAAATGAATATTCATTCACTGATTATTTGGTTTGGTTTAAGTAAATAATGTGACTAATAAATTATTTGGTTTTGTTTAAAGAGTCTATCTTTAAAATTATGTATTGGTTATTTTGTTTGGTTTAAATACATAATGTGGTTCATAAATTATAATAAAGATGATTTGGTTTAAAGGTGGACACATGTCAAGCTATTAGAGCACAAGTAAAAAAGAATTTTATTTTATTAGTAAAGAAAAGATATAGATATTTGTTTTGTTTATACTTGCATTTTCGTTTCGTTGACCAAAAGTCAGTTGTTTCCATGATGCACATTGAGTGAAAAAATTAGTAATCATACATAGTTGCATGATTGCAAGGAATATCAATCTTCTAAAATACATTATACGCTAGTTGAACGGTGAACAATCGTACAATATTTGGACGATTACGCGGAGCATATATATGGTGGATATAATTTTTTAAAAGCTATAAATAATTAAATATAAATATATAATATCAAAATAAATTGTGTTATACGTCTATGATGCGAAAACAAAATTGTATCCTAGATATGTTCATAACTACAAACTAAATTCTAAATTAAGTATCAAATTATTATAATAACAAATACTAGTTTCAAAAGAATATAAAACATAAGTTCTTAATTCTATTTTTTATATTCCTCTTCTCCATCTACATCTAGAATCAAAGCACCATCAGTCGTATTCTTCGTATCTACGATTGTATTGTCCGTTTATGCGTCATATAATCAGTCGTATAAATAAAAGTCATATTTTATACCATATTGTAAAAAACAGTACAATAACTAATCAAACAACGTATATAAAACATATATGACCATATTTTTCGTATTTTAGAACACTGAAGAATATACACACGAACAATAAGCAAACATGCTATTCGTTTTTTTTCTGAAAAATAATAATTAATAATGATAATAATCTATAAACAAAATAGATTCTAATTCTTTTGGAACATAATCATAGAAGGTAAAAAAAAAAAGATCATAGACAAGGCGTTTAGCCAGCAAATCAACAACTTCGTTTGCTCTCCTAGGAACCCATTCAACTCTTACATCTTCAAATTTCATCATCCAAAATCTGATGTCTCTAAACCAATTGTGGTGATGGAAATTAACCTCTGTTCCTTTGAAAAAATTGACAAGTGTTTTGTTATCACCTTTGAAAATAATCTTGCGATAACCCCGAATCCATAAATGTTGTATTGTCATCACCAAATCTTGACACTCACATGCTAAAACAGTGTCACATACTTCACCTTTACCCCCAACAGCTCCCAGAAAGAAGCTTGTGGAATCTCTGACAATCCAACAACACTTTGATCTTTGATTAGAATTACACTTAACAAACCCGTTAATAGGCTTCGTCCAGTATGCATCAGACCATCGTTGATAATGCCTCTCTGTTCGAAACAAAGGTAATGTTGTAGTAGAAACTCATTCCTCTACATATGTGAAAGATTGATGACAAAAATTGCGGTAATATGAACTTCTTGACTGATAATATAGCAAATTCCGGGATTTCCAAAATTCGTCAATAATGTGAACTCGATGTAATGGTGTTAATCTTGAATTTTGTGCCTGATTAATAAGAATTTGTATCGAAAACATACTATTCGTTTATCTTTCTTTTTTTGGTAAAACAAAAAACTTATTAAGTTGAAATTACATACATATCTGATAAAATTTCTACAACTTTGTATCCCATTTCCTCCACACAAACAATCAAGAAAAAACTTATTGTTTGTTTGATACAATCTCAACTTCAGGATTTGAACTCAAGCTCTTGTTGTTAGGCTTCCTCTTGGAATCTCTCCAGTTGAAATTACCAAAAAGCTCATCCATATCCTCAAGCATCCTCCCTTGCGTCTCCGGCAAGAAATTGTAGAAGAAAATCCAAGCGGCCGTAGCAATCCCTCCGAACAAGTAAAAAGCTCCTCCAGTAGTCATCCCTTCCGACATCGGAATAAAAGTCATCGAGATCACACCACTCGTCACTCTGTTCACCACCACCGCCATACCCGATCCTTGTGATCTCAACCTCAACGGAAATATCTCCGATGTGTAAACCCAAGTTATCGGTCCTGCTCCGATTGAAAACGTAGCTACGTAAGTCATCACCGTCGCTATACTTAACACTATAGCCCACATTACTTTCTTGTCCGTATGGTCTATAATCGTTAGAGATGTTGCTAATGTCATCAGAGACACTACCATTCCTCCTACGCTGGCCAGAAGCAATGGCCGTCTTCCGATTCGGTCCAGCAGGAAAGTGGCGACTAGTATGAACAAAGTTTTTACGATTCCTACGGCTACAGTCGCTAGAAGTTGTTGGTGATCGGATTTGAGACCGGCGGTTTTGAAGATCCGTGGTGAGAAGAGAACCACTGCGTCGATTCCTGAAGCTTGCTGGAAGAAATGAATTCCGAGAGCGGCGATCACAACGCGACGTACGGCTGGTGTCGGACGGAATAGAAGCTCTCTCCAAACTCCTTCGCCATGACTGTTCTTCCTCGACACCTGAAATCAAAATATCAGGGCAAAATCTTGGAAGGAGAAATCGAAAATTCGAAATTCAGATTTGGTGTGTTTACTTGAACGACGTCGTCGTGGCAATCGGCAGGAATTCCGGCTGCTTCTTTGATGTCTTCTAGGCGGAGAGAGGCCTCGGTGGGAGAATCAGAGGTTTTGTCGAGAACGCGTTTGGCTTCGCCTAGACGACCTTGCATAACGAGCCACCGTGGAGATTCCGGCATGGCGAGAACGCCGATCGCGAGTATCACGGAAGGTACGGCACCGATACCAAGCATTAATCTCCATCCAAGCTTTAGAGGAAACTTCGAGAAAGCCAAATTCGATACGTAGCCAAGCATTATTCCCACATTTATGAACACCTGTACACGTCACCATAACCGCTTTTCCATGTCAGATATTACTTCTCTTTTAAAAATTATGCACCAAAATGTGATTATCAAAGAACAAAACAAAAAAACAGTTCTTTTAATAATTTTACAAATACTTGATTTGAAACTTTTTTTCAGTAAAGCCATGATGTTTAAAAAAGGTTTTCTTCATATTTAAATAATCTATAACCAAACAAAATACTATTTTTTGTTCATTAATTAATATTCTTTCAATTTTTAAAAGATTGTCGTTTTAACTATCTTGTTTAAAAAAGAATATCGTTTTAAGTTTTTTATGCAGAAATTGAATGAGTTTGATAACTAATAAAATAATTACAGTACTTTTTTATTGGTTGATTTAGAATATTTAATATAATTTTTATGAAAAACATAAATTTTTTAATCTGTGTGAAAATTATATAAAGACAATCTTTAAAAATTGTAAGGAGTATATGTTTAATATATAAGAGATAAATTTTTTCTTAACAAGTGTGTTTTGAAAAAAAGAGAAATCTTACCAAAAGAAATAAAGGGATTATATGAATAACTTGATACTATTATAACTTAATACATGATAATAGTATTTACCTTATACTAACATTTTTCTAAATTTTAATCAGATGTATCTTTTTATTATTATAAAGTATAAATTTCCTTAATTTAGATCCCGTCCAAACCAATCAAAATATCTTTTGGTTAAATCATTGTAAAGATGTGGAACCAAAAGTCAGCGATTTCTTGGTTATTTAAAAAAACATATAAAAACCAGAGAAAATTAACATCATATTCTTAATTTTATATATTTATAAAATATTTTGGAAAAGAGAAGTTCCTTGAAATACCATTAAAAGAAGTTCAAATTTCAAAACTATCACACTCCCAAAAGTTCTAAAAATACCATACGCTCTCAAATGTTCCAAAAATACACAAAGATAAAAAGTGAATTTTAAGGGTTTAAAATTTAAAATTTTGAGTTTGGGTTTACTAAATAGAATTTAGGATTTAGTTTTGAAGGAGTAGGATTTAGTTTTTGGGTTTTTTGGTTTAAATTTGAAGTTTTAAAGTTATTTCAAATTTTGTGGTATTTTTGGAACAAAAATATTTTTGTGGTATTTTTGAAAAATTAGGTGGTATTATTGAAATTTTTGGGAGTGTGTGGTATTTATGGAATAAACATAGTTTTTGATGGTATTTTTGAGAATTTACTTATAAAAATTGAATAAACGATTTAATATGTGGTACTAATTGGCTAAGAGTCTAAGACTAAAGAATTATCATTTTTGAAACTTAAGTCTAAAGCATTGATTTGATTAATAAGATATATATACCTCAGGGAAGGAGGTAAGGAAGCCGCGAGAAGACGCCGGAGACACTTCGGCGGTATAGACAGGTGCGATCATGAGGGCGTAACCGACACCTATTCCGGCGACGAACCTCCCGAACATAAGGAAGGCGTAATTAGGTGCGAATCCCATGAGAAGAGCTCCGGCGAAGAATATCGCACCGGCTAATACGATCGTGTAACGCCGACCAATCCAGTCGGAGGTTTTACCGGCGGCACAAGATCCTATAAGTGAATAAATGTTGAGGGACCCGGCGAGTATCCCGATTTCAAAATCACTAATCTTTAAATCTCGTTTGATATAAATCATTGCTCCACTCATCACTCCTATATCTGCAAAATTGGAAAGTCAATAAAGGATGTGGTGTGCATAGTAGATTTGTTTCTTTTATTTTTATCTTTTGGCGTTGACCAAAACTGTTGAGAAAACTAACCATAACCAAGGAGGATGGAAGTCATAGAAGCTAAGATTGCACAAGCGAAAGCATACTTGTTCCTCTTTGGTTTCACCGGCGGACCTAACTCCGGGACATGTTTTGTTGCCGGTGCCGGTGCCGGTGCCGGTGCTGGAGAAGTGGCTGATTGGCTTTCCGGCGTCAAACCTGTCATTTTGAGAGAGAGATATTGGAGGATAGAGTATAACAACAAGTTGTGGTAATGAAATGTGTATTAAATAGAAGTGTGTTGTTTTCAGAGTCTCAAAGGAAAAGGGCAAAACCGTCCGAGAAAACGGGAACATTGCCTAAACATTACATTTGCATGTTTCGTTATATACAAAACAAAAATATCAGTTGAGCAAAGGCAACTAAACATACATTTTTTTTTACTTCTAGGATTCCAAACTACCTAGTAACGATTTTAGATATCACGATTTAGGATTTAAATATATAAATCTTTTATGACTAGTTTCGATTTACATTTTTTTCGTTAATTAGCGATTTTTTAAAATACCATATAGTTTGAAAACTTACACTTATCTATAGAGTTAAACCTCTTTTTCTTTAACTTTATTGTAATTTTCTCACTCTCATATATGGGGGTTTGTCTTCTAAAATCTCAATTTCGGTTAGATAATACTCCCTCTATTTTTATTAGAAAATTTTTAGATTTTTTTCTTGTTTCAAATTAAAAGATGTTTTAGATTTTCAATGCAAACTTTTTATTAAATGAACAAATATTGGTGAAAAATTTATTAAATTTTTATAGGTTTAAAGTTGAGGAAAATTTGGTTCAAGAGAAAAATGTTACATTTAAAATGGAAAATTAATTTTTTAATATATGTTAAATTTCGAAAACATCCTAAAATTAAAAAAAGAGGGAATATTTGTACGATGTTGGCTTTAAAAATGTGTCCAAGCTCACGGTTTCTTAATATTAATATCATCACATAACAAAAGCTTTGTTGACAAAAAAAAAAAAACAAAAGCTATATGAATGAAACAAAAAAAAAAACATAGTAAAGCCGGCAATAATAAAGATGTAATTCTCAAAATCTTTAAAACTTTGTAAATTCAAACTTATAATAAAAATTAAATAAGTCTCTAATTTTTCATCTTTTTGCACACGTTTATATGAATCTATTTGGACTTACTCTACGAAGAAAAAAAATACTAAATTTTCAAAATTATCCCAAATTCTTTGTTTTAAACAAAAGTTATATTAGTGAAGAAAAAAAAACATAGTAGAGCCGGCAATAGTAAAGATGTATTTCTGAAAATCTTAAAACATTACTTAGTGTAATTCAAACTTATGATATATTTTTATAAGTCTCTAGNTTTTTTTTTTTTTTTTTTTTTTTTTTTTTTTGGTACACTTGTAAATGATCTATTTGGAGTTACTCTACGAAGAAGGACAACCACGTTTAAAATTTGGAGGGCTTAAAGGTAATATCGAAAAAGGCAACTTGTTGTCCATGTGAGCATGTTGACCGTTGTTAAATTGTTATCGACTTCGACTTGATGTTGAGGATTGAACCCATAAAGACAGCTCACATAATCTTACTTCATTTCAATTTAAAATTGTTTTCCTTCTGTAACTTACTGTTCATCAATTTTATATATATAACACTCAACGAGATAAATTAATTTATATATTTACGTGATATGATATCTGCTAAGATAACATCTAACACCAATAGATAATAGTTTACACTTACAGCCGAATCAATGCCATTGGATTAAATTTATCTTATTAACACATTCTCACAAAAGTGAAAGTTCATTGTGGCTTAAATATCTCTTATAGCTCGAAGAGAACTCATTGTGGTACTACTACTTCCTAAAGAGAGCCGGGTCAACACACACAAGTCCCAACAGCCCAAGACCACATGTCTTTGATTATTCAAGATAATAAGAGCTGATTGATTACTATTCTAATAATAATATTAAGGGAGATTTATGGTAAATGCCATATTAATTGCTAATGTTATCAAAAATGTCATAATGAACTACAGTGGCCAATCTCAACGCAAACAGTGGAAGCTTGGCAGGTGCAGAAAGACTGTTGTGCCCTTCTTGAGATGCAAAGAGAAAATAGTTTTGGCGCCATAAAGATGCTCAAGGACAGTGCAATAAATGAGAAATTAATGACGATTAGATGGGCTAAGATTTATGTAATTAAATATTTTTAAAATATCAACTTTTCTTCAACAAAAGTTCAGCTGGAGGTCATTAATGGGAGTTATACCGGCGAGGAACCGAAGGTAGGTGAAATAGAAGGTACATTTATGCCATAATTTTTTAATTTTTTGAAATGTGGCGTTAAACGGCACAAGGTAGGTTGTGGACATCATGTTACGTGGACAGTGGGAAAAAAAAAATTAAATTCGGTTTTTACCAATTATATTGATGAGTAACATTTGTACAGAAGATGTTCATTATGTTTAGGTTTCAGGGTACGTCGAGTTGGTTGATTTTTGAAGAGTGTAAGGCGATTGAAAGGTGCGAGAAGGGTTTAGGTTACTAAGGTGTCCATATATTTCTTATAAATTAGGTAACGGTTTGGATCGAACCATTTAGTTTGGGTGGACAATAGCGTGTGTTATGTGGAAGAAGCGTTTAGTTTGTGGTAGATAAAATGCAATGTGGACATTACCATTGACAGTTGTGGACAATCTGTAAAGTTGTCCACGTGACGAGATTAAG
>OVBE01014239.1:0-12192 GCA_900406425.1 Iberis pinnata | reverse complement strand
GAGTCCTGAATGACACTCAGACAATTGGTTCGTGGTTTCCACATATAGCAATTATTTTCTGATTTGACTCCTTCCAATTTGATAAACCAAGATCCATCCATAGCTTTACACTTTGTCTTGGTAAATGTTACCTCCAGGCCTTCATCACACAAATGACTAATACTAATCAAGTTGCATTTCAGTCTATCTACTAGATAAACATCAGCAAGTTCTGGTTGCTAACTTCCCCCGGTCACTCCTTTGCCTCTGATTTTTCCTCTAGCTCCACCACCAAACGTGACTCTTCCAGCAGACACTTCTTGAAATTTTGCCAGTTTTCCTTGAGAACCTGTCATGTGTCTAGAGCATCCACTGTCAAAATACCATGATTCTTCTGATGTATCGTGTTCAGCTGAGAATGCTACATGACAAATAAGTTGATCTTGATTTTGGCCTTCTTTCTTGAGATCAGAATATAGATCACTCTTTCGTATCCATACTCTCTGAGATGTCCTATTGTGTCTGAAAAACTGTTTTTCCAGACAAGTGATGACACTTTGTTCAAGAAATGTCGACAATTGTACTTGAAGTGCCCATATTTACCACAATACCAACAACCTGTGACTCTATCAATCTTCTGATATGATCTGGTATCATTGACTTGTTTCAGTACAGATTGTTTAGCCTGCATCTTTTCTTGTCCTTTGACAACCTTTGTTTCTTTGAATTGATTCCCTCCATTTTAACTAATTCCCCAGTGATCATTTCCCATTTTCCAACTGTCAGCAACTTATCAAGATCTTTAGTCCCCTTGCTCACATCTTGATATTGCAGAGTTGTTCTTGAAGTCGTCCTTCCATAACTTGATTCTTCTGTTTTTCCTTATCAATGTCCTCTTGTAACTTGACTTTTTCACCCAGCAGACCATTGATCACATCAGTAAGTCGCTTGACTTCATTATTCTTAGAAACCAGATGTTCCACCAGAATTTTGTTTTCCTCTTCTAGTGACAAATTTGTTTCTTCATCAGAATCAACGTCTTCAATTGGTACTTCTTCATCTTCCTGAATGATCGCTAGGAATGAAACAAAATTGTTCAGAATATCTGATTCTCCTTTCTCATCATCAGACCCACTTCNCCAACGATTTCTCATTTCCACTGGTTTTGTTTCTTCCAACACAGTCATTTTTAGTATGACCAAACCCTTTGCATTCATAACACTGAATAGTGCTCCACCTTTTTAGTGTTGGACATTCTGATTTATAATGACCAAGACCTTCACACTCAAGACACTGTTTTTCACCTTTTTTGTGTCTTGATCCCCTCGACTAAAGTTTGTCTTCTTTTGACTTCGTTCAGCTTTCCTAAAGTCTTTCTTAACAATAAGACCAACCTGATCTTCCAATTCAGACACCTGATTACTTTTTTTTCAGCAAACACAAGAGATATACTCTTAGATGCTATCATCTCTTTCTTCTTGATTTTGAGTTCATATGCTTGCATCATTCCTACAACTTGATCAAACTTCAGATTATCAGAATCAAGAGCTACCTCAATTGCAGACATATGTGGTTGAAACTTTTCTGGTAAACTTCTAAGAAGTTTCTTAATCAGCTTCTTGTCTTTGTAAAATTTTCCCAATACCAGTGCTTCATGAGCAATTCTGCTTATCTTACTGCTAAACTGATGCACATTCTCATGTTCTTCCATGACTAGTGTTTCAAACTTTGAAGTAAGCATATCAATTCTAGTCCGTTTCACACTACTGATTCCTTCATATGACACTTTGAGTATATCCCAAGCATCCTTAGCTCTTGTACACCCTTGAACCCTAGTGAATTCATCAATCGGAAGAGATGTAAATATCTTTGTAAGTGCTTGTGAATTTGCTTTGGCAGCAATTTTTTCAGCTGGAGTCCATTCCTTCATTGGTTTTGCTACCAGTTCACCTTTTTCATTTTGCATTTTTGGTGCATCCCATCCTTCCTCTACAGCAATCCAAGCGTCCATATCAATACTCTGAATGGCCTGAGTCATTTGAACTTTCCAATAACCATAGTTATCATAATCAAGTAACAGTGGTTTGTTAAGCATAATAAACTGTTGTTGTTCTCCATACTTTGTCGCAAGATCTCACCTGTTATAGGACAAAACAAAATCCTTTTAGTTGGTGACTTGCTCTGATACCAATTGATAGTGTATAGAGATAAACAATTGTATCAACAAAAGAAAACCACTTTATTAAACTTCAATTTGCTTAATCTTTCAACAAAGATTACAAACATAGGTTTTACACAATCTTCTATTGTAACCTATCAGTTTAATAAACTTCTATTCTTATCCTAGAACTACCCACACTCGTAATTCCTCACAAGAATAAAGAACACTCACCAAAACAGCTTTCTGATTCAAAGCTCTTTTTCCTAAGACTTTACAAGTAAAATGATCTAAAAGTGTTAACCTCCGAAAACAACTTTTCTCTCATTAAATAAACTCGCCCCAAGTACCCTAACAATAATATCTTAATCTAAATCTTCTTTGTTTAGATTGTGAGAATCTTCTCGACTTTATCTTCTCTTTCGGTTTCAATCTTTTATCCAGAATCTTTATCTTCGAGTAGATTTCTTCTGTTTAGATTCTCTCAAGATTCACATGTCCGCAAATCTTCATCAGTCCCTTGATATCAACAGCTTCCTGATCTTCTATCAGCAACTTGTTGAATCAGCTTCCTGATGCTTATGAACTTTTATTTCTTACTGAAGATATCCCAACGACAAGTTTCATTTATCTCTTCTTCAATCTATTTTTTTGTTTACTGAAAACTAAAAAAGGCTTATAGGATTAAAAAATGATGTAACAAAAGTATGGGTCATTTCCTTTTTCTTTGTGTACAAAAAAAGAAGACATGTTCCAAAAAGAATGGGTTGATTCTCTATGTGACATTTCTTAAGTAATACAATATAAACAATATGGTAAAATTTTATTTAACAACAAAAAAAAAACTTCATTTTGGTGACGATGCTCTATCATATTCTGAAGTATTCAATTAATTAATTATATATATATATTAAAAATAAAAAACTATTTAAAAAGTGGTACATGAAACAATATTATTTCCAAAAAGTATTACATGATCTTAGGCCATTTCCATTGATAGATATCCAAATGAGTTTCTTAATTTATGTTTTAATATTTTTTTAATTTTCATCTTTCTTCAAGAACCTTAAAAATCTTATTTCACTTTTTTTCCATCCATCGGTGGATTCACATGAGGTTCTTAAAAAAACTCAAATTTAAAATTATGGTTGTGTTTAAGAGGAATTGCATAGCTTTATGATAGATATGAAAGATAATTGAATCTCGCCGGAACAAGATTTCCGCCATCTCGCCAGAACAGGATCACCGGAATCTCGCCGGAAAAAGATTTACCAAAACTTTGATTGCATTTTGGAGAAATAATCGGGATTTGAGAATTAAATTGATCTAATAACTCGAAATTTTACACAAAATTTTAATGAAAATCAAGAAGAAACAATAAGATTGAAGAATTTGAGAAAAAAGAAACAAAGGAAAAACAGGTGATACGAGAGAGATGGTGAGTTTTTTTTTCTTTTTTTAAAATAACCAATGACTTAGTGACACGATAGGGTTTTTGAGGACTTCTATAATTCCCTTGTTGAGAAACGGTTCTGTCAATTAATTTTTGTTTTCATTTATTTTTAAAGCTTTTATTTTTACATACTCATCTAATATACTCTTCTAATCCACCGCTGAAGATGGCCTTAGACTTTTGAAGAGAAATATTCTAAAATTTAGACAAAAACCAAAATGGCTTCGACAAAATTTTTTTTTTATAACTTCATACTATTCAATATAATATTGATTTAATTTATAATTCTAACATTTCTTAAAACGATTCTTCTACTCATCCACTCATAAATGAAATCTTTTATATATTTTTAAAAGTTCTCGCTTCCATTGAGCTATATGTCTATATGCATTGTAAAATATAGTTTTAAATCTTTTAAATAGTGTGAAGCATAATTTTCAAAACGATAAACATGAGTTTGATTTACATTTACAATATAAATGATAACATATTACTTAAATAAATTATGATAAAATAGAAAAACAATGATGTGCGGTACACGAAACTAGTTTGTGTAAAAAGGTGTTCAAATAAGGAAAGTAGGGACTTGGGTGAGGAGGCCGTGTTGCAGGTGATAATGGAGACGAGGCAAGAGAGATCTGTATGGGTCTTTCTCCCTTTTTTGCTTCACAAATTGTATGCATTTCTCAACCTCTTTCTGAACTTCTATGTACACCTCTTTTGCCTTGGCTTTATCCTTTAACTCTTCCTCTCCTGTCTCTATCGCCTTCCCAAAGTAGTAATAGTATCTCCCCGGCCACTTTGGTATCACTCCTGGCATGTGAAAATCTTGGTTCCCTTCTTCTCCTTCCACTCTTCCCCTTTGAAACACCAACCATGTCATATTTATACTATTAATATTATCAACGCACGTTGCTCTCTATTCACATTACCTGACCTCTGGAGCTTCCGCTGTCACTCTTTTTAGCACCTCTTTAACAAATGGAACCTTTATTTGGTCATTGTAGTCCACAACTACCTACATTTGTTACATATCGTCACGCCACAAATATATTACTCGTGATTGGACACCAATTGTTAGGGGTGGGCGTTCGGTTTTCGATTCGGGTTCGGTTCGGATAATTCGGATTTCAGATAATTCGGATTTCGGATAATTCGGTTAGGGATATATAGTAACCGTTCGAGTTATTTAAAAACTCGGTTCGGATCCATTTGGGTTCGGATCGGTTTTTTATTTTTATTAGGATCCGAAATGGAACGGAAACTCCAAATATCCGTAAAAAATTCCAAATTATCCGAACAACTTAGCTAAAATCCAAGTTAATCGAATCAAAAATCCAAAATATTGGACAAAAACCCATAAATATCCTAGTTACCTTACTAAAAATCTATTTATTCTACCTAAACTCATAACTATTCGATCACAATTACATATATAGTCATATATATACGAATTTTTCGGTTATACTTTCGGGTTTCGGTTCGGTTCGGGTTTGGATTTGGTTTTTCAGATTGAGATATATAGGAACCGTACGGATTCTTTGAAAGAAATTTTCGGTTTCGGTTTCGGTTTTTTTTGTTCGGTTTTGGTTCATATTTCGGGTATCGATTTATATGCCCAGCCCTACCAATTGTCCTTACTTTTAAGAAATCATCTTCTCCAACCCCACAAAAGGGTATTATTTTGGCTCCAAATTTGGCTGCTGCTCTCACAAACTCTGCCTTCTCTGGCCACATCAACTTGTACTCTTCTCCCTGTAATTGAGTAAAATTGTGATTATTACCACATCAATGATGGTGTCCTGAGTGATATGTAACAACCATATCCAGATTTTTTTCCAAAGTATCTCTTGTCATTTATGAAACCAATGAGTAGATAACTACTCACCTTGCGGTGCAGAGCTTCGCGGAGGCCTCCTGGAAACAAAATAATATGAGATTTTGCTGACAAGAGATTATGGAGGTGAGTGGCTGAGATGGGGACTGACCCCATCATCCTAAGTGTGTCGAAAGCAGACACATCAGGTAACAATCCATCTCTCAATCTCGTAAACATCATGGGATGCACTAGAGGCCGCAAATTGATGTTCTTCTCGTGAACAAATTGACCTGGCAGTGATATTTTGTCACTTGCTAGAAGCATGTGATTGCCCACCAACAGTACAGGTCCTTCCAATGGTATTCCCTCAAGTCCCCTCACTACTTTCCCATCTTCAGTAGTTGACAGAAACACAGGGCTCATGATCACTTCAAGAAGCCTATATCGTTAAAAGATATCAAGATCAACGAATCTGTTTCTTTACTACTGCAATAATTATGCAAGACATTTTGAGACATTAAGTGCATGTGTAGTTATAACCTGTTGACCCCATAACAGTTGTTAAATTCAGAGAAGGTTGGTGGGAAATAGTCTGAGATGTAATCCTGATGAGATCCACGCCGGTAAAAAGAAGTGGCCTTTAAGATACTGACTAGATCAATGCCGTCCTCCTATTGTATCCCAAGGAAAAAGAGGCGTTTATGAAGCATATATGATTACATCTTCGAATGAGACGAAATTTAGTGTTTGGTCATTATATTAGTATTAAAGGTGTATAGTGGAGAGAACCGAGCATATATACCAAAAATAGGCAATGGCCGTTGTCTTTGAATGAACGGACTTCACATTTAGGCAGTATTTTGCGAAGTCGTTTGCCTTCAAATTTACTAGGAAGTATTTGGTCATTTCCACTGTAATTGACAAGTTTAGTTCAATCTACGTCAATGGAATGATTTAGAGGAATTAGTAATTTGATAGAGACCACGAACCTAGATAGAATTAGAGTCTGAGCTTGTATTAGATGAAGATGTGAATTGGCAAACATAGCACCAGCATCAAGCAACTTTAGCTTCCACATAAGTGTTTCTCTCTGAAATGTATCAGCTAAGATCTGCATAGTAAAACTAATTTGACAACACTAGAAAACAAACGACCTACAACAAAAAGGATTTTGTCACTTACAGAAGTGAATGTCGATGTTGTCACCAAATCTTGATAAATGTTTGCAGCTGTTTCCTTCTCTGGAAGTCCCCTGACCCAATGAGCAATCATCCTTTTTAAAAGGCCACCTTAAAATTCCAATAAGGATTAGAAACAATGTCTTGTAAAACCAAATCCCACATGTTAACAGATCAAAGTGTACTCTTGAATCAGATTTTGATTGGAGTTAGTGAAGATGATTAGACATCTTGTGGCATGATTTTTTTGATAAATGGAAGAGCCCATCTGCTTAAAGGAATTCCAATATGTGAATAATAAATATAAACTAACCTGGAATCAAGCTTAACATGTAAGGTAACGCGAGATCAAGTTTGTCTGGTAAGACTTCAATCAAAGGAGCAAAATGTTGCAGCGAAGAATTGACAAATGATGTAGCTGAAAATGCAACAATACTCTTTAGAACAATACGTGGTGATGAGACTTGTGTTCATGTACTAGGAATAACAAAGGTCTTCCTTCATTTTTTTGTCCTATTAAACTGTCAACAAGTCAGTTGAATTTTGGCTTTAACTGGAGATATAATGGCTAAAGTTATGATGTTTTCATATAACTATGTAGCCAAAAGATTAGCTTAAACAACCATCATGGTAAATATAGGAAGAAGCAGCCACTACACTCAAAATGCTATATATTAAGAAAACATCAACATCAACATCACCTGGGTTTGAAAGAATCAAGACAAGATCAATTTCAGGATTACATGCTGCAACAGCTAATGCTATGCAGGCGCCGAGGGATTGTCCGACAAGATATATAGGTTTACCAGGTGAAATTTGACTTTCAGATTTGACAGTTGTTTCAACCATCCCAACTAGATCTAAAGAAACAATATATGTTAGAGAATCAGATAAATCATCTAGCCAATAGTCCAAAACAATAATAAACCAAATAGTTGAAATTAAAGTATCAAACAGAGTAAGTACCTGAGAAGGCGGTACGATTACCCGGTGGTATGTGTAAGCACCAGATATCAAACATCCTTGAAATGCATAAACAAGCAAAGCATAACTTAACCATAGCAAATTTTCAACAACTTAAGTATAGAAACGCACTTTTGAAGCACTCACTGTCCAAGTTTGTGATGCTGCCTTATTAACTCTAGTCCAGTTCCGTCGATACCTACGCTAATCATAATGGTATTTGAATTTTAGCAAGCAGTTACATAATTGCTTCGGTTGCTCTATTTTGATTCCACTAACTAGGTTGGTCACTGATAACTCAAGGAAAAAACAGCCACAAAGTAGGAACAGAAGCCACAAAGTAAAAACAGCCATATAGTGACGTTTTATAAGTTAGTCGAGAAAGTAACAGGAAACGTCAGTCGTCCAAGTGTTTAGCCGCACTAAGTTGTTTTATTTTACTCCTAACTTCATATAAAGCTTTGTTTTTATTATCTATCTATCTATCTATCGCTCTTCGAACTTGAGTCATTTGATTTCATTTGACTATTTTGTATGCTCATCTGGAGTTGTCCGATGTAGTGCAACCGTTTGTAATCTCTTATGGGAAACTATTTAGTATGAAATGAGAAGTTGTGAACAAAAAAAAAAGTAGGAACAGAAAACTAACCAGGTAGAAAAAGAAGTGGTGGGGCGCAATCACATTGAGCACGACTTTCTAGGGGAGAGAACCAGCGCGAAGGGCTGTTATCAGCACAATCGTGAGCGTCTTGTGGTCTTATGAAGTCTCTAGCCGCCTCAAGGTAGTCATGGAAGCTCTTGGCGGACTGATGCTCGTAATATACATTTCTCCACGGTTTCGAACTAAAAGTGGTGACAGAAACAGAAAAACGCCGTATCGATGGTTGGACAACTCGAAGGGAATGCTTGCATAGACCAATGGCAGAGAGCATATTAAATCCGGCGGCTGCCATGGAAAAAAAAAGAAGACGAAATGTCTAGTGAGTGAGAATCCATGAAAGAAAGAATTTAAACGAAGATTTATTGGTTTGTTACTTCTTTCTTTCTCTTTTCAAGGTGAAGCTAAAAAGGCATGACTAACCTGACTCTCCACAATTTATTAACTAAAATGTGAAATTCTTGGCGATACAAATTTGATGTCACATATTATTCATGTACGGCTAATGTGGCATTTATCAAGAAATAAATATATTTATATTTATTAACATTATAAAATAATAATAAAATTAGACATTGCGTATTAGTCAACATCAATATGATATTGACGAGAAATTTAAGGGAAATATCCAATTTAGTGATCGACGTGACCTAGTTGAAATAAATTTATATACATTAAGGTGACCAGATATCTAAATTTGAATTAAAAACTTGTAGTCTCAAAGAGTATTGTTTTTGTTTTGTCCAAAGGGAAAAAACCCGAAAAATACTCCAACTGTATGATATTTGTCATTTTAATATACGAACTTTTTCGGTTGCTATTTTAATACATCAATTTCTCGTGGTTGCCATTTTAATACACCAAATTATTATAATTATTATTTAAATACTTCAACTTTTTGAAATCAAAATTCCACTTAACGGAACCCTAACGTCCGTTAACCATAATTACACAGTGTTTTTGGTTTCCCAAATAATACATGAACTATTAATATTTTCCAGTTTAATACACGAACTAACAAATTTTTATAATTTGATATATGTGTTTTAAAATACATATTCATGTTCATAGAATTATTAAAACGAAATTTAAACTTTTGAAATAATTATTGTTACATGCATTTATACTATATTAATGGAATAGAGATTAAAATAAATAAATAAATTTTAATAATACCATTTTTACCATCACTCGTTTACAGTTTTGTAATTCAACATCGAAATTTTGAAATAGAGAAAAAGTATTTGTCTGAACACATATTTCTCCTTAATTTTTTATTGCTTTTGTTCGACTCACACATGATATAATATTTTGATTGTTATAAAGTCTTTTGCGAGTAAACTAATTTTTTTTTGTTAAACTAATAAGAAAGTGTGTTCAAATAATTATGGTAGTTTAATACTAAAAAACATTTAATTTATTTTTCAATAATAATAGTAATTATTTTACATGTTCTAAATATCTTCTAGCAATTTTATTAACATGAAAAAGTTTTTTTCAAAAAAACATCAAATTATACAAATTCGTTAGTTCATGTATTAAACCGGAAAAATTTAATAGTTCGTGTATTATTCGGGAAACTAGTAAAGTTTGGTAAATATGGTTAACGGTCGTTAGCTTCTGTTACGTAAAATTGCGATTTTGAAAAGTTTATGTATTAAAATGGCAACCACAGAAAATTGATGTATTAAAATGACAACCGGAAAAGTTTGTGTATTAAACTGACAAATATTATAAAGTTGGAGATTTTTTCAGGTTTTTCCCCTTTGTCCAAATATGAAATATATATAAAAATGGTGATGCCAGTTTGCGCCAAAGTCGTTGAAAAGTGATTTTCTCTGATTTTAGTCTTCTCCGGCTTAAAACTTGGCGGAAGATGGCGGTGGAAACTCTAAGAACAAAATGGATGTCCATGACGGCGAGTATATGGATCCAATGCACCGGAGGTGGCTCATACACTTTTGGAATCTACTCAGCGATCTTGAAATCAACTCAATCATACGACCAAACAACTCTTGACACAGTCTCTGTCTTTAAAGACATTGGTGGTAACGTCGGAATTTTATCAGGACTTATCTACACTGCTGCAACCTATAATCTCCGTCGCCGTAACGGACGAGAAGGTCAAGGAGGACCGTGGTTGGTGATTTTAATCGGAGCGATTCTATGCTTTACCGGTTATTTTCTTATATGGGCTTCTGTTACCGGTTTAATTAATAAACCGTCGGTTCCGGTTATGTGTTTGTTTATGTTTATAGCTTCACAGTCTTTGACTTTTCTCAATACGGCTAACGTCGTGAGCTCTGTTGAGAATTTCGCCGATTATAGTGGCACTGCCGTTGGAATTATGAAGGTGAATAAATTAGTCTCGACTCTCTAATGTTAAGTTAGAAAGAAAGAGAAAAAAAAACGATTGAGTCAAATTCCCGCTCTCTATAATTTTTATTATTATTGATTAAAGTGTTAATCTTTACAATAAACTATACTGTATTCTGTCTACGTCATTTTTCTAGCCAATTTTATTGGTCTTTTTAATATTTTTATGTCATATTTTTAACAGTTGATCATTGTGATTTGTCTTTTATTGCAGGGTTTTGTTGGTTTAAGTGGAGCAATGTTAATTCAACTTTATGAAACAATATGTCCTGGTGATCCAACTACTTTCATTCTTCTACTTGCAATAGTACCTTCACTTCTCTCTGTCTTAGTAATGCCTTTAGTCAGAATCTATGAAACAAGCACAATCAATGAGAAGAAGCATTTAGATAGATTATCAACTTTATCTCTATTCATTGCAGCTTACCTTATGATCATTATTATAGTGAAGACCATTTTTGGTTTACCATCATGGGCCAATGCTATAACACTTGCAATTCTAATTATTCTACTTGCATTACCTCTTCTAATCGCTATAAGAGCAAACCGAGACAATATCGAAAAACCATTGTCCCTTGTTGATTCTCCTTTGCTAGAGAATCTTAATGAGAACTTGGTGGTAAAACAAGATCAAAGCTTGAATCTTATACAAGCATTTCGTAATGTAGATTTTTGGTTATTGTTTCTAGCAATGATATGTGGAATGGGCTCTGGTATATCGACTATAAACAACATCAGACAAATCGGTGAGTCTCTTCGATATTCTAACATCGAGATAAACTCATTGTTGTCTTTATGGAATATATGGAACTTTATTGGTCGGTTTGGAGGCGGTTATGTCTCGGATGTAATGCTACATAGAAAAGGATGGCCACGTCCGTTACTAATGGCTACAACTCTTGGAACCATGACTATAGGCCATCTAATCATAGCTTCTGGTTTACAAGGATGCTTATACCCTGGTTCGATTATTGTCGGGATTTGTTATGGCTCACAATGGTCGTTAATGCCAACAATTACTTCAGAACTATTTGGTGTTAAGCATATGGGAACAATCTATAACACCATTTCGGTTGCTAGTCCAATGGGTTCATATATCTTCTCTGTAAGATTGATTGGTTATATATATGATCAGACCATTACTGGAGAAGGTAACACGTGTTATGGTCGTCATTGTTTCCGATTGTCGTTTGTGATTATTGCATCTGTGGCTTTCTTTGGATTCCTTGTCTCGTGTGTGTTGGTTTTTCGGACAAAGAGGTTATATCGACAGATCTTTGAGAAGAGGTTGCATCGTGGATAATAATTATGACTTGAGGTACACATTGTTGTACAGGATCATTTGTGTTTGTATTTACAGGTGATTGTTTGATTATTATTTTTTAAAATATTATTATATTGATGATTGTAAGACATGTTATTGTGCAAGTGTAGAATAATAATCATTGGCCAGAAATGTTCAACCACATATTAGTCTTCGCAAAATACCAAAAAAACAAAGAATCAAACCGAAATTGAATTAAACCGAACAAGAAATGTGTAATCGGTCTGTATTGGAAAAGAGAACTCAAAATCTTATTGAAGAAAAGTTTACAAAAATGTATATAT
>OVBE01014237.1:0-12194 GCA_900406425.1 Iberis pinnata | reverse complement strand
GACGTAACTACAACGGTTTGGTCAAAAGAGGGTTTGACCGGAACCGGGGTGTTACAACAATCCATCATATGGATGGACGAGTATTATGGCTACGAATCCAATAATATCTCTAGGAATAAGACAAAAAGTTCACTCTAGACATGAAATAAGGATTTGGGAAGACTTATGGATTCCAACATTACCTGCAAGGCCAGCTAGACATATTGCACCAGTGTTACACCCATTGATGCCAGCAAAGGACTTGATGTGCGGAAATCCGAAGAGATGGGATACTGAGCTATTAGAAAAGTACATATATCAGGAAGATATCAAACTGATAAAATCTCTGGTCATGAGTCAAGATTATCATCGTGGTTACTGCTGGAACTATACAAAGAATGGGGTGTACACTGTCAAATCTGGGTACTGGGTTGCTACCAATTTGATAAAGAAGACAAAAGAAATTCAAGAACCAAACATAAGGAAACTCCAGGCCTTTGCATGGAAGATTAAAGCCCTTTCAAAGATAAAACATTTTATTTGGCAGTTAATTTCGGGACAATTAGCTGTGACAAGCAATCTTATTCATCGTCATATGCGATGTGATAATCACTGCCCGAGGTGTGGTGTGGAAAACAAAACGATAAATCATGCAATCTTTTAATGCCCTCCTGCTCTACAGACATGGGCACATGCGAACACTCCAACACCGCCAATTCTCTTCCCTCCGACTAGCCATTTCACAAATATGGATTATCTGTTCTGGCGAAAGAATGATATTGAAGATCCTGAGCTTGACATGGATCCATATCCATGGATTTTATGGTTTATTTGGAAAACAAGGAATGAAAAGCTTTTTAAAGGGATAAACAGGGACCCATTGGAAACTGTTAGACATGTAGAAGCTGAATGCAAAGCTTGGCACCAAGCAAATACGAAGCATGAACGATTGGTGGTAATACCGAATGAACATGAGAATATCTCTGAGAGATGTATGATAGATGGATCATGGACACACGATACACTCTTTAGTGGTTGTGGATGGACATGGATAAACTCAAGAGGAGAGACTCACCTGATGGGAGCAAAAAACCAACATCGGAGAATATCATCTCTTCACTCGGAATTAGAGGCTCTAACTTGGGCAATGGAATGTATGCTCCAGCTATCAAATTGTCAAGCCTTTGAAATTGATTGTAAGGAGTTGATCATGATGCTACAAGATCCTGATCCATGGCCTAATTTCTCAACGGAGCTAAAGGAACTAGTGAAGCTAAGAGAGAGTTTTTTTTTTCTTTCTATTTCGTATGTGCCCCGAGAGAAAAATGTATTGTCTGATAGTTTAGCTAAGTTAGCTAGATGTTTCCATAGGAATATGTATTACATTGGTTGTTAGACCACCTCAAGTTTGAGTAATAGAATAGCCGTTTTGAGGGAAGAAAAAATCTTAAAAAAATTCTAAATATATATTAAATTTGATTTCTCTGAAAAAATATTTAATCCACCATTTAACATATATTTTAAAATATTTTTATTTTCTGACCAATGAAAAATAATAATTCTAAAAACACTAATTCTAAGTCGTGCAACATAATAATTTATTTTATATATGTCAAAAAGTCATGGTTCTAAACTTAACCATTGTAACTCGTCGATAGTTTAATATTTTTCTAAATGATTACAAATAGTTGATACATATATTAATTTTATAAGTGATGATATTTTATATATATATATATATATATATTGAAAGCCATTTTAGATCGTCTTGCAATATATATATATATATATATATATATATATTCAAATATTTAAATATATAAAACGTGAAAATAAGTAAATATTTTATGCATTTTTCCAAAATAAATTATTTGACTATATTATATTTTAACATATTTTCTTTTCGAAGTTTATGAAAATAAAATAAAAAATACACAATATTTTAGTTATAATATATTTTAACATCTATAAGAAATATGAAATCAAAGAGGATACTAATATTTTCGATAATATTTGAATATGCCTTTTTTATTTCCATAAAAAAATAAAACTAAAATTTTTCAAAATATTTATGAAAACTCTTTTTTTTAGATGAAATTTTAAAATTATATTTCAAAACTGAAAATATTTACAGGAGGATACAAACAAACAAAACTCTGGAAAATCTGAGAAGAAGAAAGCCTGCTGTGAAGTGGTATTAAGGTGCCTCGTTAAAACCTTTCGCTAGAAAATCCAATGGGACAAAACTAGCGAAAAGAAAAAGAGTACACACCTCATACCCAACATAGGCCAAAAAGAATAGAGAGAGAGATTGCTCTGAGCAATAACAAGTCAGTGAATTGTCGACCATCGCTGCACAAGGGAGTAAAGCTTTGAATCTGGACCATAGGGAAGACTTTGACACCTATCTCGAATAAGATGAGTAATAATTGTCCAAAGTTGAGCTGGTGTGTGCGCATGTTTCCCGTGAATCCGGTTATTGCGCTCCCGCCAAAGATGGTAAAGAGAAGCCTGGAAAGCCATCTTTACAAGAATCTGACCAACCAATGTGAGGGAGCCTTGCCGTAAAGATGTGAGAGTGAGTGACCAATCTGGATTGGGAAGAGGTAAGAGCGTCCGGACTAAGGGCTCCCAGACAGTGTAGGAGAATGGGCATGCAAAAAAGAGATGATCTCTAGTCTCCTCACCTTCTCCATAGAGAACACAGGGCTGAGTGTGACCCCACAATCGCATCTTAGCTCCTATAGATAACCTGTCAATCACAGCAAGCCATGCAATAAAAGCATAACGAGGAATAGCTTGCGGAAACCAAATCGAAGAGAACCACGGAACCCGATCCCCCCTAAGACGGATCAGATTCCATGTTGATTTCGTCGAGAATCTGTTCGCGTAAACCTCATTTTGTTGTCGCTAGAGTGGAGTATCAGGCGGCATCAGCGGTTGGGGGCATTGGTGTTGGATAATGCGATCACGAAGCTCCCTGATATAGGGCACTCGTGATGAACGAATGGACCAGCTATCCCGGGATACGGCATCGAGAACCTTAGCATACCGTGAAACGCCCATTTCTCGTATGCCAGCATCACCTGTAAGAGAGTACAAAGGACCAAGTGGAGACCAATAATCAAACCAGAAAGAAGTGATAGAGCCGTTAGAAACACTCATCCTAAGGAATTGAGAGGCAAGAGGGTGAAGCTTGAGTAGTTTGTGCCACATCCAGGATCCATGGCTTGTGATTGGAGCGTCCCAAATGGTGGTATTACGGAGTAAGTATTGTCGAGTCCATGCACGCCATAGTGAGGAGGGGCTAGTAAAGAGACGCCAAATGAGAGAAAGAGCGTTGACCATGGAAGTGTCCTTGAGTCGACGAATATCGAGACCGCCTTCCGCCTTAGGCTTGCAAACATCATTCCAACACAACTTAGACAAGGAATGGTTAGTGGCAGTACTAGACCATAGAAAATTACTACAGAGACTATTAATCTGATGTAAACAGCATTTCGGTAACCTGAAGGACGATTGCCAAAAATTTACCGTGCTAACAATAACCGAGTTAATAAGTTGTAAACAACCCGCAAAAGATAGGAGCTTCGTGGACCACGAAGTGATCCGAGATCGCACACGATCAATAAGCGGAGCATAATTGGCTGCAGTTAGCGATTTAGTAGTCAGAGGGAGACCCAAATAACGGACTGGTAGAGAGCCAATGGGGAGATGAATGGAGTCTAGGTATTGTCGAAGTAGTGGAGCAGGGGATCCTGGCAAAAAAAGAGAGGATTTAGCAAGATTGACACGCAAACCTGAGGCTGAACCAAAGCGATCCATGACTCGGAGAATGCCCTTCAACAAGCTTAGAGTGCCATCGTAGAAGACTAGAATGTCATCTGCAAAACTAAGATGGGTGAGACCAATGAAATGGCAATGAGGATGATAGCCAACAGAACCTGAGAGCACCGCAGAGTTAAGCATAGTAGATAGAACATTATTAGCAATAAGATATAAATATGGAGAAAGAGCACAGCCCTGGCGAATGCCTCGGCGACTCGGGAAATAGCTTGCGGGCTCTCCGCTTACCATGATGGAGAATGAAGCTGTGGAGATGCATATATAAATCCAATGAATGAAACGGTCTGGGAATCCCATAACATGCAAAAGCGACACTAAGAAGCTCCAGTTAACAGTATCGAAAGCTTTTGAGATATCCAATTTCAGTGTGGCACGGGAAGAGGAGCACAGTTTATGGTAGTCTTTGACTACCTTCGTCGCCAATAGGATATTCTCCAAGAGTAACCGGTTTTGAACAAAGGCACTTTGATTTGGCTCGATGGCTGTCGGAAGGTGAACCTTGAGTCTATTAGCAAGTATCTTGGATATAACCTTGTAGATGATATTACAGATGGGTCGATAATCTTTCATAGTTTGAGGATCATCACCTTTTGGTATGAGTGCCACCAGGGTGGCGTTGATACCTGAAGGGAGAAAACCAAACAGAAAAAAAGATTGAATCGCAATAACAAAATCAGTACCGATGATAGGCCAAGCGGCCTTGAAGAACTCTGTAGTAAAGCCATCAGGTCCATGATCTTTGTTAGAGGGCATAGAGAGGAGCGTTGAATGAATTTCTGAAGCCGAAACCGGGCTGACAAGAGCTTGAATTGCTTCAAGAGAGAAACGGAACGAGAGAAGAGAGTCAAGCTCCTGATGGGAAATGGGGGAGCTGGTAACCGAAGCTTGCAAGAAGGATTTGAAGTGTGAAACCGCCGCTTACTTAATCCCACCAGAATCCGTGGTAAGAACTCCTGAGGGTAAGAGAAGACGACAGATAGTGTTTCTCGAAGCTCGGCTTTTTGAGACACGATGAAAGAAATCTTTGTTCTGGTCTCTGTGAACGAGCCAATTGATGCAGGATTTTTGCTGGTAAAGACGCTCCTCGCAAGACGCAAGGACACGCCAGTTCCGAGCAGCATCCGCCTCAGCTCAAAACCAGTTTTTGGAGGGATTAGAAAGGACCTGATGACGACAAAAGAGAAGATGATCATAAGCAATGCGAGTACGAGAAGAAATACCACCAAAGTGAGAGGAATTAAGTTGCCGAATGGGGGATTTGAGGGTCTTGAGCTTCATGTAGAGTAACCGTAAAGCAACGCGAGAGTGATGGATGGATGCAGAGGAATCCCAGTGACACCTGAGAAGAGGAAGAAACGAAGAATCATCAATCAAGAAATTATTAAACTTGAAAGGCTTACGTATGGTGGCAGAGGAGGATGCAAAGTGAATAACTCATCGGGCATGGCCAGATACGCCATTCGCTTCGAAAATGGTATAGGCATGAAGGAAAGAGGAGGACTAGGTGTCATTAATCAGCGCACGATCTAGGTTTTTAGCTATTGGATTATCACTTTGATGATTCCACTATGTGAAACGGGGCCCAACATACTCCAAATCTGCTAAGTCGCAGTCATGAACGAACTCCTGAAACTGATTCATTCCTAATAGACGATTACATGTTCTCATCCTAGAATGTTTGGACACCGCAAGGACTTCGTTAAAATCCCAAAAAACAATCCAAGGGACTTCCCGAGAACCACATGAAAAGAGACTAGCACGCAAGGAGTGCCATAACTGCAATCGCTTAGCCTGGAAATTAGAAGCATATACACAAGATATTAGAACAACCTCACCTGATAAAAGAGTAACAAGTAAAGAAATAAGTTGAGAAGTGATGAGAATGGGAGTGACTACTATTCCCTCCTTCCAACAAACCCATATACGCCCCAACCGGTGAGCGGAGTAATTATGAAGGACACTCCACCCGGGGAGAGCAGATTGTACTACTTGAAGGAAATTGGAAGATTGAACGCGGGTTTCTAACAGACACCCAAACTACGGAGAATTTGATCGAATCCAATGACAGAAAATCTCATGTTTCCAAGGTTGGTTAAAACCTTGGGTATTCCATGCAAATAAAGACATTGCATTAGTGTCTCCGAGAGGATACATGATTCAGTTTCTTTAAAGGAGCCTGCTTCGCTAACTTTCGAGAAGCCATCGCTGGTAATGCTTGTTTAGTCTTAGGACGCTGAGTAAGTCTTAAAGAAATGGCTGCCCCGGGAACGTCAGAAACATCCTGCTCGGAATCAGAGATTTTTCCTTCTTCTTTATCGCCCTGAGCAACATCATCAAAATCATGTTCATTAGCTAATGCAAAAAAACGAGAAGGAGAGAATTTAGGAGAAGAATGAGAAGGAGAGGCGGTTGTCTTCAATGGGGGAAATGGTGTGGTTTCTGGACCCACGAATAACCGTTTCCCAACCATCAGTATTGTCTGTGTCGGGAGCATCCAAGTGAGCATCAGGTATGGTAGTAGGATCGATGGTAGCTATAGTTGTAGTGGGAGAGGAACTAGCCGGTGTTGATCTCAAGAGCCGGATCATTTAGTGAGACTTTGGAATGAAGAGAAGGTACGTGCGTAGCCACAAAAGCATTGGAAACCCCTTCACAAGTAACATGAGCATTAGTAGATGGGCTTGTGTTAATTAAATCAATAACTAACGCAAAGAGGGAATTAGAAGAAGGAAGGGAATGATGTTGATCCGAGATAATGGAATCATGCTGAGGTGGAGACTTAGAATTGTCGTCAGTGACCAAAGTCTTTGAAGGAGCCATATGTTGGTCTGGCAACGTCATATTTGGTAAAGCTTGGTTCGATGATTTTGCATTATCTCTTTCAAGTGATTTATCCTTTAACTGTGTTCCTTTAGTACAATCACTTGGCTTATGACCCCAAGAATGGCAATGAGTACATCGAATAGGAAGCCAAGGATAGGAAACAAGGATAGGTTGAGCAATATCGGTTAAGTGAATTTCCTCAGTGAGCTCTTTCTCGAAATTGACGACGATCATAACACGAGCTATATACAGGCGCATGCAACGTTCAGTAGTGGGATGAAGTTTATGGGCTTCACCAACTATGTCTCCAAGGAACTTGAGGTCTTCTTTGGAGAAGAGAGAGTCGAGAACATTACGGAAATCGACCCACAACGGAATTGCGGTGAGGTCTGGTTTGCGGTTCATTCTAGTTGGATTCCAATCCTGCACAACCAGCAAAACATCAGATATATGCCAATACTTTTTCCGAGTAATGCAATTACAAAGAGAGGGAGAATCGATTTTAAAAAGGACGGTATCCTCTTTGATGAATTGGACATCAATTTTTTTGTGATTTGCCATCACGATTCCAAAGCCTATTGACCGTAGCGTGAACCTTTCCGATATGAGGTGCTGTTCCTATGAAATAGCCAACTAAAAAATTGTTCCAGAGAGGTAAAGAATCAGAGAGAAGCTGCGAAGGAACAGTCGCTGAAGAAACACCATTAACGGCGTTGAAGACCAGACGATTTGAAGGTAGTGAATGTAAATCAGAAGGGACCACGAGCGAGGCCCATCGGGACGAAGAGGACGGAGCTGTGGCACCTCCTGCTGAGACCACGGCGGCGCAGCCATGAAAACGGCAGCCGTTACCCGGCCGGAGGAAGCTTGTGGTTTACGAAAAAAGGAAAGAACGGCCAAGACCTAATCGCCGATAAATCGTATCAGAGAGAATTTTTTAATTTTTATGAAAAACTCTTACGTACCATTCAAATAACTAACTTGTTTTATGAAAATAAAATAGACTAAAAAAACTGAAAACTTACATGATTATTATATTTAGTTTTAGATTACTGTATTTGATTTAAGATTAAAATTATAAAACAATCGAATTAACATTAATCAAGGAATAAATAATTTATATTTTACCCATTTAATTTATTCTTGAATTTTAAAAAATTTAAAGTAAAATAATACAATATTTGTTATCAAATACAAAAAGCAAGTTTTCTAAACTAATCTTTTTACAAAAAATAGTAATATTATACTAACATAAAATTTGCCTTTTTATATTTCACTCACATGTGAGTGATAAAGAAATATATGAACTTCATTTTTATACTAAAAGTTCCACCTACCTTGTAGAAAAAGCTAAATGATTTTAAGAAATTTAAATAATAAATATTTTATAATTTCAATGGTAGAAACTTGTTTGAGAATTCTTAATTTAATCATAATTCATAATCAATGTGTAATCTATACTATTACTTGAGAAAGATTTTGTAAAGAGAAATTTTTAATTTTTTGAAAATTACATGGAATGCCATTATTTTTAAAGATAAATTAATGATTTCATTAAAAATATAACCGACTTAAGTTAATCATCCCTTAAAAATAGGAAAGTAAAACTCATAACAAAATTTTAAAATAAAAAATAAAAAATTAATACTTTTTGGAATATATATAAGTATTTTATTTTCAACAAAAATATTTCACCTTACATCTACGAATACTATGCAAGAATAATTTGATATATTGTTTTGTGGTAACAATAGTAAATTAAATCTAATTCTAATCAAATAATTGAAACTCTGGAAAACAACCAAGATAGATTTAGGGACATATTGTTATCGTATTTAATTAAAAGTCTATTTTTATCCTTATATTCAAAAGTCTTTATATTTTATATATTCGTTTTTATAATATGATAAGTACAATAATGAATGTATTTTTGTACGTAGAGTTTATATATTTATGTTCATATAATTTTGGTATTCTTATATTCTATTAATAATATGATGAATTAATATAACATAATAACAAATATTCATTATTATGTTAATTCATCATATTGATAATAGATTTACGATTACATTTTTTAATATAAAACAAATTAACTTATCAAAATTTTCATTATTATGTTAGTTCCTCAAATAATTTTTATTAGTATTTTAAATATTAATAATATAGATTTGCGTTTCCTATTTTCCATTCTTTTTACCATTCTACAAAAAATAAAAATAAAATATTATACAATGTAAAACAGAAGTACTTATGATTATTCAATGTAAGAACAATATATTTAATCAATTTAAATGTAATATTTACCTTGAAAATAGATGATTTCACGTTGAAGAATTCATTCTTCGAGTTATTCTTCTCCTTCTCTAAGTTGTTCTTTAATGAGTAACACAAAAAATGAAATTGATACCAAATTTCAGTTAGGTAACACGAGACATTGTTCTTGAATAAGTACGTGATGAAAATATATACAATTTTTTAGCTAAGAAAAAATGGAAATTTTGGTGAAAACAATCATAAACTAAATAATTTACATCATCATGTAAAAAAACTAAATATAGATTCTCTAACGATCAAATGACAGGATTCCACCTTCGTTTAGTTTTCTCACTATAATGTACAAATATTTATTTATGATTATTTGCACACAAAATTTAACATCCAAATTGGTTGCAAGAAAAAAATAAGATCAATCCTAATAACATACTCATTTACGAACAGTAAAAAAAACGAATTAGATCGACAGAACAAAGATTTTAAAAATTGAAAGACGAAAGTGAAGTTGTAGATTGAGGTTTCTGCAAATATGCATATTTATATTAAAAGTGATACCTAGCTTGTTGAAGAAGCTGAATAATTTTAAATAATAATAAATATTTTTTATTATTTTAGAGTTGGAAACTTGCTCAAAAATTTGAATTTGTTTCCTAAATATCAGATAACTTCCATATTTCTCCAATATAAATAATTTCATATTAAATATCATTTAATGTTTTGAATTTTAAAAAATCCAATTTTTATGGTTATTTATTTTTTGTTTTGAATTTATATTTATTTTCTAGATTTACTAATTAAATCTTTCCTAAATAAAGAAAAATCATATATTATAAAACCGTAAATTTGGAATATGCTATATTCTAAAACTTATGAAGATGTCAATAAATAACTAAATGACGCATATGAATTTCCATAAATAACTATCAAACAAATATATAATTTCAAATCTCTCATTTATTTAAAATAAAATATTTTTTTACAAATATTTTATATAGTTTCTAGATAATTAAACAAATATCCAACCAATACATTAGTTCAAAGTTAATTTTGTTGGCATTTGTAATTCCGGTGAACTTTTAAAAAGTTTTTTTATAAATGTATAAATATCTATTTTTTAGTTTTTAAAAATTTATTTTCAAATAATTTCGTATTTAATTACAAAAACTATAATTTATGAGACAATCATAATTTTTGAAAAATAAATTAGAGATTTTTTAAAAAAGAATATTCTAAATCAATGATATATTTTTTTAACTAACTGGAATTTATGGAACTAAAACTTCAAGAATATCAGATCTATAACGTTAATAAAGGCAAATACGTTTACAAAATAATAGTGTAAAAAAACATGAATGCAACTCGAACCCAAGACTCATAGGCTTGCACACGAGATATTAATAACTTGATCGCCAGCTGAGCTGATTGGTTTCTGATTGTTTGTTATTAATTTGTTTTGAATATAATTTATTAAAAAGTTTCGGGTTAAACGTACCCTATTAAAGTTCCGCGCGTTTTCAACAAATTCTAGGACGAAAATACCCCTGCAGATATATGTTTTGTTTGTTCTTCGAAAATTTTAAGTTAATGGAAATTCTTGTAAATATGAACTTTATTTTGTCTTTTTGAAAAATGTGATTCTTCTTTAATAGTATAGATTAGGAGATCATACATGGTGCAAATGGTTGTAGTATTAAAAGAAAAAAAATTGGTGGAATTCTTGATTATGTTGGATTTCTCTATAATGTTTACCATTTGTTACTTTTAGATTTCTATTTGAAAGTAAGTGGGGTCCACTATTTTTTTGTGGAAAAGTAGAGTATGCTGCTATTTTTTGTTGGGAAAAAACCTTTAAAATACTCCAAGTCTTCAACTTTTGCCCGTTTAATACTCGAACTTGTTTGGTTGCCATTTTAATACTCATGTTTTTTTCGTTGCCATTTTAAATCCCAAACAATTCAAAATCGCAATTTTCTCTAAATTCTGTTAGTCAACTATACACTTCTGTTAATCAACGTTTTTGTAAAAAAAAAAATCTCACGTTCTCTCTCTCTCTCCACCCACTGTGCACCTTCTTCTTCTTCTTCTTCTTCCCTTCTTTCTTCTTTCTCTGTAAATCTAGCAAAATAAATCTAGAAAATAGATAAACTTTTCTATAAAATGAATAAATCCCAACAAACTTAACTATTTTAATGAATATAGCAAAAGAAATAAATTTATCTATCAAGATTTTTGAATCAACATAATCCAATTTTGATTTCTCAAAAAAAAAAACTGATTTTTTTCATGATAAAACTTATAAAATCTCCAATTCTCTATATGTTTTTGTATAAGAACAACAATTAAAGCTTTTGATTTTCGAGTATTGTTTATATGTGACTAGATGTATTATCCATTGAAGATGAATGAGAAGACGGGTATTGAAGATGAAGGAGTAGGTGATGGAGATAGGGTTAGAGAGAAGATTTTTTTTGTTTTACAGAAACGTTGACTAACAGAAGTGTATAGTTGACTAACGGAATTTAAAGAAAATTGCGATTTTGAATTGTTTGGGATTTAAAATGGCAACGAAAAAAAACCTGAGTATTTAAATGACAACCAAACAAGTTCATGTATTAAACGGGAAAAAGTTGAAGACTTTGAGTATTTTAAAGGTTTTTTCCCTTTTTGTTCCTCTCCAAAAGAATAGAGAAAAATTTGGACGATGAAAAATGTTAACTGCCATTTTTTCACTAATTATTATTCCATCTTATTTTATTCTTCTCATTCCACTCATTTTTTTTATTATCTACCATTTGTACCCACAATGTAACATCACTTTTTTATAACCAAACATTCATTAAAATATATAAATTCTATGATTGGTTACCCAACTTGGAGAAGAATACCATGCAAATGAATGATCTAAATATAAAGTTCAAACTGACCTTGCTAGACAATCTGTTTTTTTTTATTACAAAACCATAAAAGTTGGTAGAGAATAATTTTTGAAGAATGTTCAAAAAATCAAGCCAATTTGAAAGTGATGCCCACTGCCTTGGAGACTGAATCATAGAGAAGAGTTATATTTTTCAAACTCGGTTCATTCCAGTATGTGTGTAAGATGTTCCATCAAAAACATTTTTCCCCTAAAAGCGTCATAGACACCTCTCTCAATTTTGATAAATCTAGCATATGCCAGATTACATTAATCATTTGTATAATTAGACAAAAAACGAGAGGGTTATACTAAAAATAAAAATAATGTAAGAGACAATGGTCATATGATTAAC
>OVBE01014236.1:0-12195 GCA_900406425.1 Iberis pinnata | reverse complement strand
GCCTCTTTCTTTCCATAGAAGAAGTTACTCAGGATCTTAACGGTGAGACGTATAGCTAGGTTATGGATTAGAGTGAGCTTGACATTCTTCGAAACGGTCGGCCGTGAGCTATTGTTCCCCAAACATCATGATGAGAATAGAACTTGGAGAGTGTAGAGAGGTACCAATTGGGTCGAAAACCGAAGATTGGTCCGAACTCGACCATGGGGATCTTGTAGAGCTTCCCCAAAAAAAGAATTGGACCTCTGTCTCAGACTGACGAGGATTCTTAGGATTTTCTCTAACTATATGGAAAGGTGCCAGGAATTGGCGCGCGAAATCCGTGTATAATTAATAGGTCCGAAAGGGGAAATCGCCAAGCCCATATTGGTGAACAATGTTTCCACGTCTTCATCAACCCCAAGAGTTTGCAAAACATAACAATCAGCAAATCATGATGGCACAAATTCAGTCTTGAGCATGGTATTGTAGAACATATTTTCAAAGTGATCCCATTTGTCTGTTATGTTCCGGGTAGTCCATGTCTTGTGATTCCACAACTCGGTAACAGAAAAGTCTAGAGTGATGTTACGGAAGGGTTTCTTAACTGGTCTTGGCCAAGGAGCCTTTACCAACTTAGGATCAATGGTTAGTTGACTACCCAAAGCAACACCTTTCTGTTTTTCAGCAGTTGTGTGCTTCTTAGTCTTCTTAGCAACCGGAGGTCATGAGTCGCTATCTGACATGTTCCTGAAATGAAAGGACTCAAAAGATAAATGAGTTTCAAAACAATTCAAGACATAACAAGCAATGGTCTATCAATAACCGAGAAATGCTAACAAATAGTTAACAAGAATTATCGACATAGAAACCAAGAAAATCGCATAAATAAGCAATACTAACCGATAATTAGCAAGAATCAAATTCGGAATAGAGATGTTAAGACAATAAGAAGATATGAGCAATGATCGAGCATGATTAGTTACAACTAGCAAGAATCAAGATGCTTCAATGACGAACAAACCACAAGATGAATCAAAAACCAATTCTAAGCAAGTTATCAAAAGACAAAGACAATGGTAAGCAATTATTTAGAGAAATACTAAGAAAACTTAGCAAGAAATCAAGTAAAGAACCATCAAAAGACCAATGTGCAATCGATAAAACTTAGAAATCAAAATTTGAAGATTAAAGAACCGGAAAGAACACAAATGAGAAATGACAAACATTCATAAACCAATCACATATATCATTTAGGTACAAACAATCTCCAAATTCGAATGTCTAACAAAAAACCCTAAATACCAAATCAAAATCAAACAATCTCAACCTAACTCTCAACAAATCAACATGCATTGTTCAATTAATCACAAAAGAGAGTATAAAGGCATCCTAGGTATTAATTCCAACAACCAAACCGCCCAAATCGATTTTTGCTCAAAAGTACCCTAAATTGTCAAAATTGAAAGTGGTGAAATCGGAATCATACCTTGTTTGAATTGATTAAATAGGGTTAGAAACAGATTGAGGCCGAGAAACCAAGCTAATTAGTCTCAAAAATTGTGAAACCCCGTTAAGATTTGAGGGAGATAAAGAGTTATGAAGATGAGAGAGTTTGGAAGATTTATGAGGAAGAAGATGGACGAATAGAGGAGGGGGGTCGATTTCGCGAGTTAGAGAAAAGGGAATAGGGTGAAATCCGGTTAAAATCGAATCAAATTTGGTTCAAGGCAAAAAAATCCGATTAAAATCAAGTGATTTCGGTTTACCTGGGTAAATCGCCCGATCGAGCACTAATGTGCCTGATTGGGAACTTGTGTCAAAATTTTCCAGGCGAGAATGCCCGATTGGGCACTTCGTAGCCCAATCGTGTAGTCTGCTTGGACCAGATTCCTCACCAAAATGCATGATCGATCGCAGAGACCAAAATTTTCCATGTGAGAATGACCGATCATGCACTTCGTAGCCTGATCATTCTCTCTATGCCCTGTCATTCACCTATCCGCCCGATCGATCACTTATGCATCCAAGTTTTAGATGTTTTCCTGAACTTTGTAAATCACACAGAACTCAAAATAAAAGGTTAGTAAGTTAGTAACTAAGATAGGACCGACTCAAAACTAGTAAATAACTAAAATTAGAATACTAAGAAGTTGGGTTGCCTCCCACTCAGCACTTGTTTAACGTCTATAGCTTAACGGTACTTACCTCTAATTGGAGGTAGGATTATCAAGAGGTACTTCAATTACCTCTGTAAGCTCTAAAGTAGCTAAATAAGGATTCAACCTTTGACCGTTCACAACGAACTCATTACCTTAGCAATCAAATAAGACAACTGCACCATATGGTCTCACTTCCTTGATGATAAATGGTCCAAACCACCTAGATTTCAACTTTCCTAGGAATAGTTTCAGATGAGAGTTACAGAGCAATACATGATCACCTTGTCGAAAATATCGTGGGATGATCTTCTTGTCATGAGAAGCTTTGGTCCTTCTTTGTAGATCTTGGAGTTCTCATATGCTATGTGTTGAACTTCTTCTAACTCATGGAGTTGAATTAGACGTCTTTCTGTTGCGGTCTTCGTGTCAAAGTTCAGCAACTTGACAGTCCATGCAGCTTTATGCTCTAGTTCTATAGGTAGATGACAAGCTTTTCCATAAACTAGATTGAAAGGAGTAGTACCTAAAGGGATCTTGAATGCGGTTCTGTAATTCCAAAGAGCATCATCTAGCTTCAAAGACCAATCCTTTCTATAACCGTTCACTGTCTTCTGCAAGATTGCATTGGTTTCCCTGTTAGAAATCTCTACATGATCGCTAGTCTGGGATGATATGGTGTAGCCACTTTGTGTTTGACTCCATGCTTCTTGAGTAACCCATCAAAGACCCTATTGATGAAATGAGAGCCTCCATTGCTGATTATTATTGTAGGTACTCCAAATCTGAGGAAAATCACAGATTTAAACATTTTTAGCACAGCCTTAGAATCGTTAGTGGAGCTAGCAATTGCTTCAACCCACTTAGAAACAATTAATAGCAACAAGTATATAGAGATTCTTATGAGACATAGGGAAAGGATCCATGAAGTCAATTCCCCACACATCAAAAACCTCTACTTCTAAGATGAAGTTCTGAAGAATCTCATTGCGTTTTGAGATGTTTCCCTGTCTTTGGCATGAATCACAACAAGAGATGAAAGCATGAGCATCCTTGAACATTTTAGGCCACGAGAAACCTGCTTGAAGCACCTTAGAAACAGTCTTGAATGTACCAAAGTGACCAGCATAGTCAGAACCATGACAGTGGTATAAGACATTTTGAATCTCCTCCTCAGGCATACATCTCCGGAATATGCCATCTGAATAAATTTTGTAAAGATATGGCTCATCCTAGTAATAGTGTCTGACATCCCTTAAGAAATTCTTCTTCTGGTAACCTGTCAAGTCATGTGGTACAACATCAGCAGCCAGATAATTAGATAAATCACAAAACCAAGGAGTAATTACTGCATATTTATGGAGTTTAGGGATGGAATGATTCTCATCCACTCTTGTGCTAGTGGCATAAATCTGCTCTTCGGGTAGGCTATCATCGATTGGAACCTCATCTTCCACTTTCAATCTGGATAAGTGATCTGCAACTCCATTCTCTATTCCTCTTTTGTCTTTGATCTTCAAATCAAATTCCTGTAAAAGTAAAATCCAACGCAGTATTTGGGTTTGTTGGCGTGATGGCGTTGTTGTCATGCCAATCCTCATTACTTCTCAATTAATTACCTCCATTGTTACCCTTGATTCTGGTGACATTGTTCTTATTTCTTGTGTTTATGCATCAAATTTTCAGGCTGATCGTGTCCAACTTGGGCGTGATCTCTATGAAAGTAGGCGCATTTGTGGAGCAACTTCTTTCCCTTGGCTCTTGTTTGGGGATTTCAACGAGATCTTATCACACTCGGACAATTCTCGTCCCACCAGCAATTCTCGTCAAGTGGGCATGCTACAATTTCAGGATTTCGTTATGCAGTGCGATCTAACCGACCTTGCTTATGTTGGACCTCGGTTTACTTGGACCAATAATAGAGAGGCTGATCCCATTGGGAAAAAACTTGATCGTGTTCTCGTCAATGATGTTTGGACCACGACTTTTCCCCACTCTTACACTGCGTTTGAAGCCAATGGCGTCTCTGATCATGCTCGCGGAATCGTTCACATATCCACCCCACTCTCCTCCTCTCGTAAGCCTTTTAAGTTTAACAATGATATTATTGACCATCCTTCTTTTTTACAGGTGGTGCACGATCACTGGACTTCCTCCAATCATGTCTACCATTCACGCCTAGCCCTCCGTTTCTTTCACCTCAAGCTTAAATCACTCAAGCCGTTAATCCGGCACATCAATACCTCTGTCTACGGCAATCTCCCTAACCGGGTTAAGGAGGCCTATGCGGAAGTGTGTCGATGCAAAGAGTTAGCTCTACAAGCACCAACTGAGCTCTCCATCCTCGCAGAGCATAATGTGTTTCATCATTGGGCCCATCTAGCTCGTGCGGAGGAAACTTTCTTCAAGCAGCGATCGCGCATTCGTTGGTTACAGCATGGAGATCACAACTCTTGGTTTTTTCATCGTGTTGTCTCTACTCGCACTTCACGTAATACTATTAAACAACTAACTCTTGATACTGGTGAAATTGTTACAGATCTCGCATGTATCAAGGATATTGCATCCAATCATTTCCGGTCCTTTCTCCAACATCAACCGGATCTCCAACCAATCCCGCACCAAGAGATGTCCGACTTGATCTCCTATCATTGCACTGATGCGACCGCTGCGTTTCTTTGTCAACCTGTACTTGACATCGAATAAAGAATGATTTCTTTGCAATGCCTACCAACAAAGCTCCTTGTCCTGACGGATTCACCACTGGATTTTTCACTTCGGCATGGTCAGTTTTCGACAAGGATTTCATTACGGCGGTACAATCGTTCTTTCTCTATGGTTTTCTCCCTCGTGGTGTCAATGCCACTCTCATCTCGTTAATCCTGAAGACGGACAGCCCTCGTACAATTCGTGACTTCTGTCCTATCTCGTATTGTAACGTGATGTACAAAGTCATTTCCAAGATTCTAGCAAACCGGCTAAAGACAATCCTACCAGAAGCGATCGAGCCAAATCAAAGTGCTTTTATCAAAAGACGACTTCTGATGGAGAATGTCATGCTCGCCACAGAGCTAGTCAAGGATTACCACCGACCTTCCATCTCTCCCCGTTGTACATTAAAGCTTGATATTTCCAAGGCATTTGACACTATTGACTGGATTTTATCATTGTTGTTTTGTAGGCTATGCGGTTATCAGGGTGCTTCATTAATTGGATCCGCCTATGCATTACAACAGCCACTTTCTCCATTTGTATCAATGGTGAATCTGCTGGATACTTCCCCAGCTCAAGGGGCATTCGCCAGGGTTGCGCACTCTCACCTTATATCTATGTCATTGTCACTAACGTTCTCTCAAAGCTTTTGAATGCAGGTGCGGTTTCCGACCAAATTGGATACCATCCAAGATTTCAAGAAACGCAGCTCACTCATCTCTACTTTGCGGATGACCTTCTCGTCTTCACGGATGGGACACCAGCCTCTCTCACGGGTGTACTCACTCTCATGCATAACTTCGGCAAAGCATCGGGTCTTTGTATCAACATTACCAAATCCTCTATCTTCACTACTGCTAACCCCTCTCCTCTTTTACTGTCTTTCATCGCAACTCACGGTTTCGAGCACGAATCTTTGCCAGTCCGTTACCTCGGCCTACCTCTGACAACCAAAAGACTCACACGCTCTGATTACGCACCGTTGCTTGATCGCTTGGCGATAAAATGACTACATGGGCCAACAAATTTCTCTCTTTTGCAGGTCGTTTGCATCTCATTAAATCGGTGATCATCGGTACCGTCAACTTCTGGCAATCAGCTTTCCGCTTACCTAGATCCTGTATCCGGGAGATCAACAGTCTTTGCAACAACTTCCTCTGGTTGGGTTCCCCTTCAAAACAGCATATGTCGAAGCTAGCTTGGTATGATGTGTGTAAGCCGAAAGAGGCTGGCGGTCTTGGCATTCGTAGATTCGAGGATACATCTATGGTATTCTCACTTTCGATTATATGGCGTCTTATATCTGGTTTACCCTCAGCCTGGGAGGATTGGGTACATTGTCCTCATCCGTGGCGCCACATTTTGGGATATCAACGTCTCAACTAATAGTTCATGGATTTGGAGAAAACTTCTTAAATGTCGACCCATCTCCAGCAGTTTCTTCCAGGGATAACTTCGCGATGGTAACCGTATCTATTTTTGGTTTGAAGATTGGACTACTTTGGGCCCTTTGTTTTCTCTTGGAGGTGCACGAGGTACAAGGGAATTTGGTATACCACGTCACACCATGGTTGCTACTGCTGCCGCATCGCGGATTTGGCACATTAGACGTCTGCAGGATCACAACTTGCGCCAGCTCCACCAATAGATCACGGCTCTCTCCATCTAATGATGCAGCAGGTCCGGACATTTTTCTTTGGAAGCATGGCGATAACATCTTCAAACCGTCATTCTCATCCGCCAACATATGGCGATAGTTAAATACCTCTTACCCTCGTTTATCTTGGTCTCGTTCTATATGGATTTCCTAAGGAATTCCTCGTTGTGCTTTCATTGCTTGGCTTGCGATTCATGACAGGTTGCAGACAGGTAATCGAATGCGGAGTTGGGGAGTTCACCAGCCATGCCTTTTCTGTGGAGAGCCAAACGAGACGAGAGACCATCTCTTCTTCGCTTGCCCTTACACGTTTACGGTATGGTCGAGCATGACGAACCAGCTTCTCTCACGGCGTATAAATCCCTGCTGGCATCGAACATTGAAAAGTCTTCGGCATCCATCCCACTCACGCATTGATCGGATTCTCCTTAACCTCAGCTTTCAAGTCACCATCTACTATCTCTGGCGTGAAAGGAACAACCGAAGGCATGTTTCATCTCCTCAAGCACAACACCCTCTTCTACGTATGATTACTACTGTGATCACAGATAGGCTCCACAATCTCCACTACAGTCCCCCTAGTCCGTTACATGCACTCCTACCGCGATCGCTGGCAATCCAACAACCATCTGCTCCAGTTTCAAGCACTTGATTCATAGATTTTGACACATTACCAGCCTCATACTAGTCCGAACATTGTTGTTTCTATACGGGTCCCTTAGGTGGTGTACAATGGTTTGTACTCTTTTTCCTGATACTGGTTTTATCCCACAGGGTTTTCTAGTATCAGGTTTTAATGAGGCACCATTGTTACACACTCCACACCTAAGGCCCTAGCTTTCTAAGTTTTCAAGCTATTTTTTCTTCAATCATTGTACATATGAACCTCTTATAGTTTGATTAATAAATTTAACATTTAATAAATAAAAAAATCCAATGCAGTAATCTGGGTTTAGCCAATGGCGGTCCTAGTAACAAAGAAGGTGGGTCACAAAATTATTCTACAAACATTTTTTGTATCAAAATTGTTAAACTTTAGTTATTTTAATGATAGTTTTCGTTAATGACACTCCTAATTTCTAGTACAATATTTGAAAATTTAAATTTTAATGAGGAATTTTGTGAAGTACCACAAAATAGCTATGTGTTTTAAAAATATCACACGTTTCTAGATGTTTCAACAATTCTATTAAATTATTTTTCTTCCAAAAATATCATAAACTCCAAAAATTGAGTGAGTTTTAAGGGTTTAGAATTCAAATTTTTTGGGGGTTTGAATTTACGTACTAGAGTTTAGGATTCAATTTTCAAGGTGGTAGTGTTTAGTTTTTGGTTCGGGACTTGAATTCGTATTTTTGTTAAACAAATTAATAATGTAAGATATTCTTGAAACATACTTATTTACTGTATTATTAAGAATTCCCGATTTTAATTTACATATTTATAAAATTTATATTTGACCCACCTCAAATTATTTTCTGGGTTTGCCACTGGGTTTAGCATCCTTTTTGTTCAGGAGATACCTCAAAGCCGCATGATCGGTGTGACTACTACTTTGGATCCTACGAGATAGGATTTGAACTTCTCAAATGCAAAGAGTATGGCTAGTAATTCCTTCTTGGTTGTGGTATAATTGCATTGAGCTTCATCTAGCGTTCTTGAGGGATAATAGATGACATGAAGTTTCTTATCTATGCGCTGTCCAAGAACTGCATGTACTACATAATCGATGGCATCACACATTACTTCAAAAGGTAAATCCCAATATGGTGGTTGAACTATTGGGGCACTCACAAGAGCTCCCTTAATCGCGAGAAAATAGCTTTGGCATTCATCATCCCATTCAAATTTGACTTCCTTGCAAAACAGCTTTGTAAGAGGTTTAGCAATTTTTGAGAAGTCCTTAATGAACCTTCTGTAGAAACCTGCATGACCTAAGAAACTGCAAATGTCTTTTACAGACTTGGGTGCCTGCAAGTTAGTCATAACTTCAATTTTAGCTCTATCTACCTTAATACTTTTCTCAAAAATCTTGTGTCCTAACACAGTCCCATTGGTCACCATGAAATGACACTTCTCCCAATTGAGTACCAAGTGTTTCTCCTCACATCTCTGAAGGACCTTGCACAAATTAGCAAAACATACATCAAAGGAAGATCCATAGATAGAGAAATCGTCCATGAATACTTCCATGATGTCTTCAATTAGATCCGTGAAAATAGACGTCATGCATCTCCGAAAAGTCGTTGGGGCATTGCACAATCCAAAAGGCATTATGCGATATGCATATATACCAAATGGACATGTGCATGTCGTCTTCTCCTGGTCATCTGGGTGAATAGGAATCTGAAAGAAACCTGAATAACCATCTAAGAAACAGTAATAAGGGTGATTAGCCAATCTCTCAAGCATTTGGTCAATAAAAGTTGAGTGTTTTGAAACGTTTCTCCAGATGTTTCACATGATCCTTTGCGTAGATTGATTTTACCAGCATGTCGTTGATGTATACCTCCATAGTTCTCCCGAGCTCGTCGGCGAACATTTTGTTTCCCAAGCGCTAGTAGGTGGCTCCTGCATTTTTTAAAACAAAAGGCATCACCTTATAACAGTACATCCCTCTATATATGATGAACGCGGTCTTTTCCCGATCCGCTGGGTGCATCATTATCTGATTATATCTAGAGAACGCGTCCATGAACGATAGCAACCTGTTCTCGGCGGTAGCTTCGACGAGCTTGTCTATGTGAGGTAGGGGAAGCTATCCTTCGGGCACACTTTGTTTAGGTCGGTGAAATCTATGTATACTCGCCATTTGCCATTCTTTTTCTTTACGATGGCGGGATTGGCTAGCTAGTCCAAATACTTTACTTTGGCGATTGAACCTACATTTAAAAGTTTTTCTACCTTGTCATTCACCGCTTGGGAGCGCTCCACGCCTAGTTTGCATCCTTTCTGCTTTATTGGTTTGTATATTGGATCTACGTTAAGTTCGTGAGAAGTGATGGCTAGATCAATTCTCTTCATATCTTCCATGGACAACGCAAAAGTGCCGCCATTCTCTTTTAGCAAGGAGATTAGTTCTTTTTTATGTCTGGAAGCAATTCCTTGCCACTCCGGTGGTTTGTTCTAGGTGTTCATCGTGGATGGCAATTTGCTCGACCTTATCCAGCTCGGGTTCCAAGTTGTACGTTAGTTGAATGTCGGAGGGCTCCCCTGACACATGTAGTGTCTGCACCCGATGTTCTGTAAGAAAGTAGATTCAAGTTATACGCTGGTTCCCTCTTATCTTCTAGGTCCCCCTGTTAGTTGGAAACTTAATGCACTGATGATAAGTTTATACAGCCGCCTTCATAGAGTAAATTCAGGGTGTACCAAGAATTACGTTGAACGCAGATTGTTGGTCCATCACTATAGATTTGACCATTTGGGTTAGACCTTCAGCTTGGACTGGTAGCTTGATGGTTCATGCGGATCAGTTTTTTTTTTTGCCATTGAAACCTATTAGCGTTTTGCTTCCGGCCTTTATTAGTTCGTCGTTGACCTCCATGTTCTTGAGTGTGTCTTTAAAGATAATGTCAACCGAACTAAGAAATTATTGTGAGGCTGGTTGAGTCCTCTTAGGTTGGCATTGCCAAAATCCAATAGGGGTGGGTATAATGTCAGCTTGTTTTCTGAGCAGTTACAGCTTGTCGCTCCGAGCTCCTTATTGACTTCATCGAATTTTTACACGACAGCAATCCGCCCATTATGACGTTGACCCGTCTTCTTGGCAGCGAGCCCTTGGCTGATTGGCCGTCAGGTCTGTTTGCTGGGCTCTGTTCTCTGGTTCGGTTAGGGGGTGTCATGTCATCGATAGTGTGGGAGCTTGTTTCACTGATTGTGCTAACATGGGGTTGTGCATTTCCCTTGAAGATAAGTTGAACCTTGAGTTGCCAGTACGCCTTATGTCGTCATTCCTTTTCCTGCTGCTATCGATTTCTCCGTCCTGGAACTTCTTCGGGAGGATGGATTGCAGGTGGCGACAGTCTTCCATTCGGTGCTCGTTTTGCTTGCGAAAGTCGCAGTATGCCTCTAGATGGTCATCAACGGGTGGGGACTGATCTGGTAATTTCCCATTTTTGGTAATCGCGTAGGTTGCGCAATCTCTTCTGTCCTTCTTGTAGTGCTGCCTAGGTTCTCGTTGGGAATCTTCTCTTTCTTTGCTAGGTTTGGTTGCCTGGTACCTTTTGGACATTGTTGCGTATCCTTCCTCCATTTTGACGAATTTATTGGCCATGTGGAGTGCGTCTTCCGGTGTTTGTGGTGGATTCATGAGCAGCTCGTCCTTGAACATGGAATTATACCAGAGGGCGTTTCACAGTGCGGTGATTGCACCTTTGTCATTTATCATTATTCGGGTGACGACTCCTTAAACTTATCGAGGAAGTCTCGCACTGGCTCCTTCTCTTGCTGGGATAATGTCCAGAGGTCGGTTGTCGTGGCTCTTTTAGCGATGTACATTGAATTGTGTTTTATGAATACCATTGACAGTTTCTGGAAGCTGTCGATGGAACCTGGTTCTAAGCGAGAGAACCAATCTAGAGCTGGTCCTTATAGATTTTTGATGAAAAGCTAACATAGCCCAGCGTCTTGCTCCCCCGGGGGGGAATTGCGCTCGTGCCATGGGGATCGTGAAGGTTGTTAGGTATTGTACGGGGTCGCTTTTTCCGTTGTATCCTGTAAACTTTATTTTAGCGGAGTGGCGCACTGGGACATCGATCCTTTTGGTGGACGGTGTCCTTTGTGTTTCTTTGATGGCTTTCAAGATATTGTGGGCCAAGCTAGTCGCCTAGTGCACTTGCAAGCTCATGAGCATGAGCTGATCTCGGATATGTTATAGCTCGTCAGCCTCATTTGTCTCACGGAATCTTGGTGAATTGATGGGATCGAATCGACTGTGATTTCTTGGTACGGTTTTCAGCGATAGGTTAAGCACTCCAAAAAATGGTCTGCTAAAAGTGTGCACATCTATCTCACCAATTGAAGTCGTCATACCGTCGAGCTGCATTTTGAGTTTTTGAGGTTCGGCTATGAGTTTGGCTATTTCCGTTCTTTGTTCGTTTAGGAGGTTCCACATATCTTACATGGTGATGTCGAGAATGTTGTCTTCCACATCTGTCTCCATGTCGTCGGGTTGGTCTCTATGATCCCCCTTGTCTCCTGTTTCTACGATGGTGTCGTATTGTTGGTTTGTCGATGGATTGACAAAATCATCTTGATTCTTACAGATCGTCATGTCTACGTCCATCTCCTGGATTCTTCTTTTTTCCCTATGATAAGAAAAAGGGGGTGAATTGTGGCAACTAGCTAGTCCCCACAGACGGCGCCAACTATTGAATCAGGGTTCAACAGTTAGATTAAACTATGATCTTGTGGGTTGCTAGATGATCTCAAAAGTTCTTTCTTATTGAAGAAGAATTATTACATGAGTATTTACTAAAACATATGAGTTAAGGGCTTTTGATGTGGGCTGACCTATCCTCCAAAAGCCCAGCCGTTGACTTCTAACTTCCTTGCAACTGGATGAGCCTTTAACCGAAATGGGCTTCTGGTCGGGTGACAAACCCGGCATCAATAGAAATCTAGGTGGATTAGATAATAGCGGAATCGTAGAAATTTCTAGAGTATATATATATATATATATATAAT
>OVBE01014235.1:0-12195 GCA_900406425.1 Iberis pinnata | reverse complement strand
TTTTAAAGATTTTTAGTGATTTTGACTTTATTTTTAAACTATGATCAATTGATGCATGGTGATAATTAACAAGTTTTTACCCATTGTAGTTGTTATAGAAACTCTAAAGAATCAAACTAAAGCAAATTTATACTTTGTCAAATTGGCAAAAAAATCATGGACTATAACACACTAAATTTTAAGATTTTTAGTGATTTTGACGTTATTTTTAAACTATGATCAATTGATGCATAGTGATAATTAACGAGTTTTAACCCATTGTAGTTGTCATAGAAACTCCAAAGAATAAAACTAAAGCAAATTTATACTTTGTCAAATTGGCAAAAAATTCATGGACTATAACCAACTTATTTTTAAGATTTTTAGTGATTTTGAGGTTATTTTTAAACTATGATCAATTGATGCATATTGATAATTAACAAGTTTTAACTCATTGTAGTTGTTATAGAAACTCTAAATAATCATACTAAACAAAATTTATACTCTATGTAGGAGTACGCGAGTCAGAACTCGGCTTTTATGGTGAGACTTATGCTCGAACGGGATTACTTTGGCCACGTTCAATACTAATCTTTAGGTGTAAGCGAGTCGGATCTCGACATCCATGGTGAGACTTAAGCTCGAACGAGGTTACTTTGATGTAAAATCAAAATTGTTTAATCAAAATTTTTAATAATTGTAAAATAATGAAAGAAGAGAGGACAATACAAAGGAAGTTTACTTGATGTAAAATCATGGGTTTGTTTCCAAAATCAACAAGAGGCTTTGGTATGCTCAAGGTAAGTGGTCTCAATCGAGTTCCTAACCCTCCAACGAGTATAAGAGCCTTCATTCTTCACAATTTATCTAAAAAATTTAGACACAATCATCAACAATTCTGCATTTTACAAGAGTGTGTGATCTTGAAATATTTTTTTAAACACTATGTAATAGATCCAAATTTCAAAATTTACCTGAAATACTAGAGACGTAAGAAAAGAGACTTTTACATAGTCATTCACAAGTTTTAAGTTTTTAAATCATGAACTATAACAGACTAAATTTTAAGATATTTAGTGATTATGACATTATTTTTAAACAATGATCAATTAATGCATAGTGATAATTAACAAGTTTCACCTCATTGTAGTTGTTATAGAAACCATAAAGAATCATAATAAAGCAAATGTATACTTTGTCAAATAGGCAAAAAAATATGAACTATAACAAACTAAATTTTAAGATTTTTAGTGATTTTGACGTTATTTTTAAACTATAATAAATTAATGCATAATGATAATTAACAAGTTTCGCCTCATTGTAGTTGTTATAGAAACCCTAAAAATCATACTAAACCAAATTTTATACTTTGTCAAATTGGCAAAAAAATCATGTACTATAACCAACTAATTTTTAAGATTTTTAGTGATTTTGACGTTATTTTTAAACTATGATCAATTGATGCATAGTGATAATTAACAAGTTTTAACCCATTGTAGTTGTTATAGAATCTCAAAAGAATCAAACTAAAGCAAATTTTATACTTTGTCAAATTAGCAAAAAAATCATGGACTANACTAATTTTTAAGATTTTTAGTGATTTTGACGTTATTTTTAAACTATGATCAATTGATGCATAGTGATAATTAACAAGTTTTAACCCATTGTAGTTGTTATAGAAACCCTACAGAATTAAACTAAAGCAAATTTATACTTTTTTAAATTGGCAAAAAAATCATGAACTATAACAAACTAAATTTTAAGATTTTTAGTGATTTTGAGGTTATTTTTAAACTATTATCAATTAATGCATAATGATAATTAACAAGTTTCACGTCGTTGTAGTTGTTATAGAAACCCTAACGAATCATAATAAAGAAAATTTTATACTTTGTCAAATTGGCAAAAAAAACATGTACTATAACCAACTAATTTTTATGATTTTTAGTGATTTTGACGTTATTTTTAAACCATGATTAATTAATGCATGATGATAATTAACAAGTTTCACCTTATTGTATTTGTTATAGAAACCCTAAAGAATCATAATAAACCAAATTTTATACATTGTCAAATTGGAAAAAAAAAATCATGTACTATAACCAACTAATTTTTATGATTTTTAGTGATTTTGATGTTATTTTTAAACTATGGTCAATTAATGCATAGTAATAATTAGCAAGTTTTAACCCATTGTAGTTGTTATAGAAACTCAAAAGAATCAAACTAAAGAAAATTTATACTTTGTGAAATTGGTTAAAAAAATCATGGACTATAACAAACTAAATTTTAAGATTTCTAGTGGTTTTGACGTTATCTTTAAACTATGATCAATTGATGCATAGTGATAATTAACAAGTTTTAACCCATTGTAGTTGTTATAGAAACTAAAAAGAATCAAACTAAAGCAAATTTATATTTTGTCAAATTGGCAAAAAAATTATGGACTATAACAAACTAAATTTTAAGATTTTTAGTGATTTTTACGTTATTTTTAAACTATGATCAATTGATGCTTAATGATAATTAACAATTTTTAACCCAATATAGTTGTTATAGAAACCTTAAAGAATCATAATAAAGAAAATTTATACTTTGTCAAACTGGCAAAAAAATCATGGACTATAACCAATGAAATTTTAAGATTTTTAGTGATTTTGACGTTATTTTTAAACTATGATCAATTAATGCATAATGATAATTAACAAGTTTGAATTCATTGTAGTTGTTATAGAAACCCTAAAGAATCAAAATAAAGAAAATTTTATACTTTGTCAAATTGGCAAAAATATCATGGACTATAACCAACTAAATTTTAAAATTAATGTTAGTGAATCTTGCTGAAACAAACCAAATTAATAGCTGTATATAATCCGTTCATCGTAAATTTAATTGTAGTTTTGTGCTGTCATATCCAATAAAGAAACTGGAATATAGTATTGTAAAGTGTAATATTGTACTATTAGATCTGTTATCATTAAGGATTAATTAAGGTTTAGACGACTTGTAAATAAATTGTAATAAAGAAAGACCCGCAAGCTACGGTGACAATGTGGACAGCACTAAACAATTTAAATTAATAATTACTGTGAGGCTAATNCTGTGGGGCTAATTTTTTTTTTTTTTTTTTTGTCACCATTTGGGCCACAACAGACCGGCACAATAGCCAGTTTCTGCATAATAGCAGACAATTCCTACACTATCGTAAGCACGAGGACTTGATCCCGGGTGGGATGGTGGTACCTGCCTCATGTGAACTTATGAATGCCACTAGACTAAAGCCACTTCCCCTTGTGAGGCTAATTATTAATTAAGAGAAATAGATCATTGACTTTTTAATTACTTAGACAACCTGTAAGCTTTAAGATTGTTTGCTGGTTGTTCAGTTCATTATTGTTAATATATAGTTGTACATTTCGCATTCAGAAACATACATACACACGATATTGAGAGCACTTGAAAAATTTAATTACATTCATACTCTTTTTTAACTATTAATCTCTAAGATGGATTCAGTTTCAGAAACAGAGCTCAAATCATTAATTCTACGACTACATATTGCCGATTGGACGGATTTAGAGGTCGCAACAAGACTAGTTACTGAAGGAGTCTCACTCATCAACTCTGTGGATTTGGAGGTGACGTCGCTCACTACTCTAACAATCTCTCTTTTTAAAACTGTGGATTTTGATTCACAGTCGAAGCCATTAATTGAGTTAATGTCTCTCATTTCTCAAACAATCTCTCTTGTCAACTCTACGAATTCGGTGTGGAAGTTAATGCCACTCCTTGCTCAAATATGGAGTCTTGAGCCGGAGACAAAGACAAAGGTTAGATCACTCATCAAACAAATTATCAACGACGTCGTTTATACAAGTATGGAGCTCGAGCTTATACCACGTATAAGTCGGCTAATCCTTTGTGATTGGACGGATATAGAGTTCGCTTCACTTTTTAAGAAGATAATATCTCTCATTGGATTAATATATTTGGAGTTGAATCCAAAACCGGAATCGGAGTTAATGTCACTCATTACTCAAACTATTTCTCTATACAACTCTATTTCCACGAATCTTGAGTCTCAACCAAAGCCCATGATTGATCTCTTATCACTCATTGTTAGCCGATTTCATTCACGTCCAACGATGTGGTTTTCATCTGACTTCGTTTCACTCGTTTGGAAAGCATCACGTCTGGAGCCAGAGCCAGAGCTTATGTCACTCATCTATCAAATCATCTCTCTTGTCAAGTCTAAGACTTTAAAGAAAGAGGATTTTATTGTCGCAAGTGCAGTACAAGTTACTCTAAAAGAAGGAAGATTCTGTGTAGATGAACAATACTCCTCAAATAACAAGTGGGATTGTCTACCTGGAAGGTGGATAAAAATCAGGTCAACAGATGGAGGCGCTACACATTTTCTTTGCCAATATTGTAATGGCGAGAACCATAAAAAATATAACAAGGCACCAGTTAAGCTCAAACACCCTCTCCATCATAAACATTCTCTTCAGCTTCTCTACTTCGAGGCATTCTTAATAACCAGGAAATGCTATTGCTGCGGTGAAAATCTCCTAAATTTATTTTATTGTTGCTTGGTATGTGATTGTGCTATGAATATAGCTTGTTTGAAGAGATCACCTGTCTTATCTATAGACAATCTGAAGTGGCATGAGCATACTCTTATTCTCTTTCCAAGAAAGGCTTCTTTAACTTGTGACCTGTGTGCTTTGTCTGATTCAAGTTGTCCTTTCTACATATGTCCACCTTGTGACTTTGTAGCTCATCAAAGTTGCATCAGCTTACCACGTGTTATCAAGATATCTCGTCATCCTCATCGTATCTCATTTACTCATACTTTCCAGCAAGGAGATTGGTCTTGTGGTATTTGCCGAACAAAGATCAACAACGATTATGGAGGCTATTGTTGCATCAAAGATAGTTGTTTATTTGCTGCTCATTCAAGATGTGCCACACAAAGCAACGTGTGGGATGGCATAGATCTTGAAGGTGTTCCAGAAGAAATTGAAGAAATACTTGAGCCATTTGTAAGAATAAGTGATGGAGTCATAAAACATTTCAGTCATCCCGAACATCATTTGAGACTTTATGAGAATATGGGAAGAGATTACGATGAGTATAAGCAGTGTGAAGCATGCACCATGCCAATCTACTTTGGTAATCTCTACTCTTGCATGCAATGTGATTTTATTCTACACGAAGAATGTGCCAATTTTTCTCGAAGAATACATCATCCAATACATCCACATCTACTCACTTTGGTGACAAATTACAATGGTGAAACGATGGAATGCTCAGCTTGTGATAACTGGTGCACATCTTTCTTGTATTTATGCACTGAAGAAGAATGTAGTTTTAGGCTACACGTGCAATGTGCAGCAATATCTGAGCCATTAGTACATGGTAGTCATATTCATCCTTTATATTTAACATCAAAACCCGGAGAAAGAAGGACATGCTTACTTTGCAAATTCTGGAGGCTGGAAACATGGAATTGCATTGAAAGTGAATGTGATTATTCTCTGTGTTTTAAATGTGTAGTTGTACCTCAAAAGGTGAGGTATAGGCATGATAATCATATGTTCAGTCTTTGCTATGGGAATGAGACAAGTACAATGACGTCTTGGTGTGAAATTTGCGAGAGGGAAATAGATCCGACAGAACATTTTTACATGTGCGATGAAGACTGTTGTGTCACTCTACACATTCAATGCTTGATTGGGAGAGATTTATACATGAAACCAGGTTGGTCGTGGCTTTTCGTGGGTTTCAGAATACTTGTGGTGCCCAACAATCATCAGGCTCGACCTATATGCAACCGTTGTGAAGCGCGTTGTTCACAAAGAGTTGCTTTTCATGTGTCTGGACTGATATTTTGTTCCATAGGTTGTGCAAAAACTATTATTTTCCCTGATATGTCCATTGACAATCTGAACTCTGACTCTGAATCTCCTTGAAGTTTGATTTGTTTTCAATACACTTTTTTTTAGCAACATAAACTTTCTCTCTGCTTTTGAGAATCATATTGTTGATATGTATTCAAAACTTTCTCTCTGCTTTCAAACCAGTAACCATAACAGCAGAAGGTCCACGACGACACCTCTAATACATCTCATCAATCCAATTTCAGCCATTGATTCCAGTGCAGAATATGACTCAGTAAGATCATCCTTTGAGATTTTCTTAGGAGCCTTTTGCAAAGTATCAATCAAGCTTAGTAAGACAGTCATGTAAGGAGTTTGGTTTCAATGTCTGGGTGCTTTTTAAACAAAAGGTTCACAGATTCGACCTACAAGTTACAAAACGCATATATATATATAGTAAGACCAGTAGATATCTCTTTTAGAAAAACTGAAAACAGACACACAAAACATATAATGTGAGAGTCTTAAATTCCAAGTCATCATAACAAACATTAATAGAATCATAAACCAAAGCTTCCCTTTCTAGCCCTATTAAATATATAATCATAAAGTAGCAAATTTAGAAAAAAAAATCAACCTTTGAATTCAGAAAGTTCTTCCCAAAGTTGATTTAAAACGGTTAGTCGATATTTGATGTGTCTTTTCCATCCACTAGGCAAAGATTCAGAACCAAAAACATTCAGAAGGATTATCAACACTATCTCCAGTTGGATAGACATGAAGACATAGACACCTACAAGCAAAACCTCTAACCAAACCGAGTCAAAATTTGGGTATGGATTAAATGTCTAATTTTGGGCTTCTGAAACCAAATTAGGTCAAAATTTCATCGATCGTATCAAATTTCTTCAGTCGGATCCGAAATTGGACATTGTTTGAAACTCGGATTCAGCCCAAACGCAATTAACTAAATCGCAATTTTCTACGATAAATATGTTTTACTGTAAAAATGGGTAAAATTAAACGATTTTTTTAAGTCTATGGGGTATATTGAAGGGTAAAATTTTTTGATGTAAAATAAAGAGGCCGAAAGTGAAAAAGTGAGGAATAGCCATAGTAGAAGGGAAAAAAATCGTCAACCAAAATTCATTGCTTTGAAATTAAGAGAACAATTAAGAAGGGACCAGCAGGAAGTAGAGCAGGTCATTTTTAATCTCTTTGAAACGGAAGGTATAAAACTCAAACAAAACTTCTACAAAAATAAGATATTGGATGAAAACATGTCAGCTATGATAAAACAAAATGAAACAACAAAACTGTTATTAACAAAAAGTGTTCAATATTTTCAAAAACACATATTTAAATGAATTGTATACAATAAAATATGTTTTGGAATAGGTATGCATATTATGTTGTACATTTAAACAAAAGTAGGAATAGAAATGCAAATGTCCTATTACAATTTTTGGAGGTGTAAATGTTCATACCGGATATGTAACCTGATATGAACTCCACTTGAATCAAGGCCCATCTAGGTGGAATCTCCGACGACCTAGGTTTTGAGGAGGATGATCTCCGACCACTTTTGAAGCCTAATTAATGTTAATAAGAGATTAGGATTATTTGATGTATTCTTAATACAAATATCTTTGTTAAGTCATGAATACTATTTTTTATTAGCTAAAAACCCACTAATCAGAATTTAACCTAATTGTTAAATCCTTGATTCAACCGTAAATGTATATGTATGTAAAAGTTAAATAAATAAATAAATAACAATATTTAATTGTTAAATCCTTGATTCAATAGTCTGTTTGTTTCAGGTGTGACACAAAGGAGTCATCATGTGTGGATGAGATTCATGAGAAACATCCTTATAAGAGAAGGCCCACAACCTTATACTTAAACCTAATTCCATCTACTATGCAAGAAGATTTACAAGGTTTGGTTTCTACGATCTCGCCTCCAACACTCTCCACCCAGTCGTTGATGAGCCTGCTTATTCCGACTCCTACACGTACGTGGCTTGCTCCTCTTCACTGAATGTTGTAATCTAATAAGTGTATTAGTATTAGTATCCATCTATCTAATAATTTAGGGCATTTTTTTCTTTTTTCTTTAAATTATTATTATGACATTGGATGTTAATTTGTTTCAGTTTCATCAAAAGTGCGTAGTTTTAATTTCAAAATTTGTGAGGATAATTAGAGTCTAGAATATGATGATGCATGCATCAAAAAGCTAGAAATCACATTCAAAACGTGTTTTTGTAACAAACCAACCTTATACTTGTAAGAATATGTGTCTTGCGGTTTAATTATAAATGTTAAATTTATATTAAAGGTAAAAATTCCAATATTAAAGACGACAATGTGATGGATCAGTTTCATATAAAAACCATTAGAATTCAGGTGTATTATTGATTACCTTCTTCTTGAAAGTTTGGAGAACAGCACACACGTTTGACAAACAACAAAACTTTGTTATTTACTTCTCAAACTCTTTATAAGAAATTTCTTTATACACTTGTAATGTAAGTTACCCTACTGATACACTTACACGATTCTGACATTTTCCCTTTATCTCCATGTTCACTCCCCAGACGACTCACAGCCTCTCAAGGACAGACAAAACCTGAACCCAAATCCCAACAAAAGTGACTAAAAGTATTAATCTCTATTACACACTTTTTAGACACTTTTCACGTCCTAACAGACACCTCGGTTTTATTCATGTGTCCCCTGTTCTTCCCAGACGTCTCTCACAGACTCTCTTGAACAGCTTTTAGAAAAATCATAACCCAATTAAGAACGGCTAAAAGTGTTAATCTTTCTTCCACACTTTTAGCCTCCTTATATACACACCCAAAACCTAGCAATCCCCTTTTCTTTCTCTTGAGAACTTGCGTTTCCTTTTCTTTGTTATTTCTATAACTGTTGTTTCCTTTTCTGTTGCTTCTCTCAACTTTCCATTTTCTTCAATCTTCCACTTCAATTATGTATTTTAAGATTCACGTCTCTTGAGTTCCCGCTCAATCTTTATGTGTCACGTTCTGAGCATCTCCCAGCTTTCTTGCATCTTCACAAGATCTATATGTGATACCACCTGTGAGTATGCTCAGGTTTCCAACACTCAAATAAGAGCTTGATATGTTTGTGCAACATCTTTAGGTCTGCTCATGTTTCATGCATCATCAATCTTGATATGTCTGTGACACATTATGAGCATCTGCTCAGGTTTCCAGTCTTGTGCTTCTGCTCAGGCTTTCAGTCTTGTGCTTCTGCTTAGGCTTTCAGTCTTGTGCTTCTGCTCAGGCTTTTTGCATTTCCACTTGATATATGTACAACATCCTCAGGTTTCCTGAATCTCCACTTGATATGCTTATGTAACGTCTTGTGAGTCTGTTCAGGAGTTCTTGCATCTGTCTGTACAGTATCCTGTGAGTCTGTCTGTGCAGCATCATGTAAGTCTGCTCAGGTTTCCTGCTTCTTCACTTCTCTTACCATGTTAAAGTCTCTCCTCTTAATAATGATCATTATGTGCACTTTTTCTATTTACATATATTAAGTTAAAGTTATGAAAGTTATTTTGAGTTTTTGAGTTTCTTGCGCCTAAAGTAACCCTATGTTTCTAGTTTTTGAGTTTGACCAATGTGACATTTTTTTGTTTGTTTTAAAGTTCAAAAATCCTTTCGTTAATCTTAACAGTGTTGTCAATTTCGGGAAAGTTGTCATTATCAGATAATGTTTTAATTTATTTTTCTTTGCTACTTGCTATATCTAATTTTTTTTAATCGAAATCATAAAATTAAATGTGATTATTCAATTAATTTGTTCTGTATATGAAGTAATCTGTTGTCTATAAACTCAGTGTCGTACCTAGCTTTTCGGGGTTAAAGGTTATATTCAACTATATTTTTTAGTTAAATTTAAATAATTATTTAATAAATAAATTAAAATAAATATATATATGATAATATATTTTCAATACTTTTTATAGCACATATATACATATATTAACGTTTATAAAAATAATTATATTGTTATACTAAAAAGAAAAGAATAAATAGTTAGTAAGAAAATTATTTTTAAGATTATGTCTATAGTTATATTATTTTAAACAGATTATATGTTAAGATAAATTTAAAACCTTATAAATAATTAGAACACCTCAAATTAAGTTAATTAAAAATATAAAGTTAAAAAAACCAAAAGTAACTAAAAGGCAAAATATAACAAACTAAAATGATCATTTTTATTAAAATAAAGTTGTCGGTTGAAAAAAATCTCAAAAATTTGGAAACCAATAAAAATCTATTAGTGAAATAAACTAGCTTAAATTTGAACCAGAATACAAGTTTCTTCAGATAATTTTTAAAAAACAATGAAAAGCGGGGCTTTGAAAAATTTTATTTGATACGGGATCGGAGGCGGTTGGCCTTTTTTATAACACTATAGGCATGATTTCGTATAAACTCTAATATAAAATTTGTAATATTGTGATATATGTAATGGATAACATTAAATCTATTCTATGAAGATTTGCTGTTATCCTTATTCTATTTAGTTTTCGTGATGCTGTTCAAGATGGACTGATTATTACACCTCACAATTCTACAAAGGATCAACTCGCGGACATGCTTACCAAGGCTCTACCACGCTCGGTGTTTGATAATTTGGTGTTCAAGTTGGGTGTTCGAGATTTCGCACTACCAACTTGAGAGGGGTATTGTGATATATGTAATGGATAACATTAAATCTTTTCTATAAAGATTTGATGTTATCTTTATTCTATTTAGTAAGCTATTTCCTATTCTATTTAGGTTTCTATTTTCTTGTGTATAAATAGTTGCACCTTCATTCATTAATATCAATTCAGATTTACCTAAAATATTTCATATAAATTGCTAACATATTTTTTTAATAAACCGTGGGAGTTCCGAGCCTTTGAACCATAATCTCTCCTGGTGTCCGGAGCCAACCGTTGATAATACTTATTTAAGGCGTAAATCACTCCTTCCAAAAGATTTAAATTAGTGACCTTGAACACTCCAAAGAATGTCTCAACTACTATATCAAAGTACTTTGGTGTAAATTGCTAACTTGCTATATTGAATTGTGTGTTATAACTTAATTTACATTCGGACGATCTGTAAATTGTATTATTATTGGGCTAATTTAATTATTTTCAGTAATATATATATATATATATATATAAGTATCTACTTGAAAATATCTAAGGTTGCAAATTTTAAAACCAATTATTTATAATATATATATATGAATGAGTTCTGCCAAATTTACTCAAACCAACCAAATTAATTGCTAAAATCCTTCTAAAATAAAATAAAAAATATTTATCAGTTCCTTTGTCTCGCAAATTGATGTCAATTATCTTGACAATAAAAAAGCAAAATATGCAAGGTAGGGGGTGATATAATAGAACAAAAATATAAAAGTTGTGCTGATCGTTCATTAATTTGACAAAAAAAAATAATAAAAAAAAACTCAATGGTGTTTTTGTTTTACGAAGAAAAACGTGAAAAATGCACACTGCACGAGTCGGCATTGCCTCCATAAAAGACAAATCTGAATTATTGTTTTTATTAGTGTTGAAACTCTAATGCTAATTGTAGTTTTGTGCTGTCCTATGTAATAAAAAAAATAACTCAAATATAGTTTCGTAAGGTGTAATATTGTACTACTTCGTGTTAAATAATTTATCTGTAAATTGTTCATCAACTTTGAGGTTTAGACGAATGTGACTAAAGGAATTTTCAATTATACAATATTGTGAGGCTCTAGTTATACATATATTCTTTTTTTGTGCACCAAAATACTTCATTAATAATATCAGTTTGCTACATGCTCTAACAGAGCTAATTTTGCCTCATGATCGGCTTTCTCGTTACTGTTACGAAAAACAACCACAAAAGAAACATGAAAGAAATTGGAAATTGAATTGACGATATCCGTCACAACTCAAAAAAGTTCAGAGAAACTGCAAATTCCGTTAATTGCATTGATCAATAGGGTTGAGTCTGAGGCGAAAGTGTTACTTCGGTAACCTTCTTTGCACGTCATCCACATAGCTTCTCGCATGGCCAGAGCCTCTGCCAGTAGGGCTGAAGCCACATAGATCATTGGTCGGGAGTGAGTCTATATATTCATCTTACATTTCGAATTCACAAACATAGAGAGAGCACTTGATTTTGTAGTGGTCTTTCATCTTTGTAGTTAGGGGTTTTAAAGTTTTTAAGATTTAATATGAGATTATCTCACTACAAGAAAAACCAGCCAAAAATGACCGGAAAATCCTGACGGATATAATCCGT
>OVBE01014234.1:0-12195 GCA_900406425.1 Iberis pinnata | reverse complement strand
CTATTACTACTACAACGACAATGATAGTGTAATAGGAATTGATACGTTCTGAAACACGTACAAACCTTACTATCAGTCTGCTACCAAAGATCTTGCTGCTCTGAGTGCCGAGCTCGAAGGCACCTATGAGATTGATGTGATGGAGCTCGTTAATCAGTAAGCCATCCTGGACCAAACGGGTGCTTACGTCCTTGAGCTAAGAGGGGATTATACTGCCCTTGAGAAATTGCATGAGAGCGAGATTAAAAGGCTCCGACTCTCCCGAGTTTCACAAATCGCGTTAACGCGGTGACAGACTCAGGTTGAGTGTGAAACAAAGCTCGAAAAGCTTTGGCATCACGTGGAGGACCACGACAAGGCCGATCATATCATCCAGTTCTACTCCCAAGCCAAAGTGACCCTGGATTGCGTTTGGATTATAGTGGCAGAAGCCAAGGAGCATCGTGTCGTTAACGGCTTCGTGTTCTGGCAGCTTGTCTCGGTGTAAACTGAATAATGCTGCTTTGGATGGTGCTAGGGCTTCAATTTCGTGTGCTAACGAGAATGGTGTTTGATTGGTGGATTGTCGATGTGTAGTTTGGTAGGACCATAAGACACTGTCTAGTTCGTCGATCCAGAGTCCTTTTTTAGAATCGAGATGTTTCTTCAGTCCGTCAACTATGGATTTATTGATGGCTTCAGCTTGCCCATTCGCATGTGGATATCTCGGCGTAGAGTGGTTTAACCGGATATTCCACTTGTGACATGAGCAATAAGCAATATGTTAGTGTTAAGTAATGTAGATTGGTTGATGGTGCGACAGGCTCGCCATCCACCTGTCATAGAAAGATTTTACTGTTTTTTCATAGTAATTGGTGTCATTGTCCGTCATAATTTCGTACGGGATGCCGTGCCGGCAGATTATATTTTTCCATATGAAGTCTTGTACCTGTTTGGCCTTGACCGCTGTACATGATTCCGCCTCTACCCATTTGGTGAAGTAGTCAATCATTACCAGCAGGAACTTATGCTTGTTTGTCGCGACCGGAAAAGATCATACTACGTCCATTCCCTACTTCATGAATGGGTAAGGGTTTGCCGAGGCGTTTAGCGGTTTGGTGGGTGCATGATTGGTTGGTCCGTGTCATTGGCACATCTTGCATCGTTTAGCAAACTCCTGGCTATCCTGCAGCATTGTCGGCCAGTAGTATCCATGCTTCTTTATTCGTAAAGCTAGGTAACGTCCGCTAGAATAAATTCCATAGCTTCTTCGTGGAGTTCGGCAAGGACTTGTTGGACATCATCTCCGTTTATACACCGTAGTAGGATTCCTAAAGCGGATCATTTGTACAGCTATCCATCAATGATGGTGTATCTCGCAGATTTGACTCGAAGTCGTCGTGCTGCCCATTTGTCTTCTGACTCGGTGCGCCAGTCGGGTTTGCCTTGCTGGCCTTGTTCCTGCTCAAAGGAGATTAGTTCGTCGATGGCGTTAGCCATCATGGTGGTGATGCTTGGTGAAGTTATGTACTCCATAGGGATGGTTCGCTTCAATTCGAGCTCGTTGGTGGATGCCATGTTGGCCAATGAGTCGGTGAGGTGGTTCTTGTTTCTAGGAATTTTGGTGAGCTCGAAAATTTTGAACTCGCTTGCTTTTTCTTGAACCATCTGGTGGAATTGTAGCATCCGATTGTTCTTCGTGGCATATTCTCCACTGAATTGGCTGGTGACAAGTTGAGAGTCGCAGAAGGCATGTATGCGTAAGGCACTGAGGTTCTTGGCGAGTCGCAACCCTGCTAATAGTGCTTCGTACTTTCTTTGTTGTTGGACGCTTCGAATTGGGACCTGAAAGCCTGTTCGAGCACTTCTCCGGTGGGTGATTCAAGTAGGACACATGCACCTGACCCCTGTTTCCTTCTTGAGGCATCTACATAAAGGTTCCATGTATTTGGTGGAGGTGTGCTATTAGCTTCAGGTGGGATTTCAGCTATGAACCTGGGACTTGGAGCATGTACGACTTCAATATTCCACGTCATTTTTGTTGAGCTCGACTGCCCATTTGGTTAATCTGCCGGACTGGTTTGGGCTATGGAGGATGGTTCGAAGTGGCACGACAACGGTATGTGATTGGAAGTAATGTCGTAGTTTTTGGGCTGCAGATACTACTGCCAGAGCTATCTTTTCAATGGCTGGGTACTGTGTCTCGGCATCGTTGAGTGACTTGTTGGCGTAGAAGATTGGTTTTTTCTCGCCTTGGTTTTCCTTCACGAGGACGTCGCTGACGGCTACCTCGGAGACTGCGACGTATAGGATCTCGCCGTCTTCTGGTTTGGCAAGTACAGGGGGCGTTGTTAAGTATGATTTGAGCTCGTCGAATGCGACTTGGCACCTTTGATCCCACTCAAAGCACTTATTTCCTTTGAGGATCTGGTAGAAGGGTAAACTCTTGTCAGTAGATCGGGAGATGAACCTGTTTAGTGCGGCAATACGACCTGTCAGGTTCTGTACTTCTTTTTTCGTCCGTGGTGCTGGCAGGTTGAGGATAGCTCTTATTTTCTTGGGTTTGCTTTAATCCTTCTCTTGGTCACGATGTACCCTAAAAATTCACCAGACGTGACTTCGAAGGTACACTTAGCCGGATTAAGTTTTATTCCGTAGAGGTTGAGCGTTTCAAAGCACTTCTCCAGGTGTTGTACGTCATCTTTGGCCTCGGCAGATTTTACCAGCATGTCGTCGATGTAAACTTCCATTGACTTATCGATCTCACTAGAGAACATTTTGTTTACTAGGCATTGGTAGGTAGCTCCTGCGTTTTTAAGCCCAAAGGGCATTACCTTGTAGCAGTAGGTTCCCCTGTCTGTGATGAAGGCCGTTTTTTCCCGATCTACGTGATGCATCATAATCTGGTTATATCCTGAAAAAGCATCATAATCGGGTTATCTATGTGAGGTAAGGGAAAATTTTCCTTGGGACACGCCTTATTGAGGTTGGTGAAGTCGATGCATATGCGCCATGTGTCGTTCTTCTTCTTAACGACAACCGAGTTGGCTAGCCATTTTGGGTATCTCACTTTGGCGATTGAGCCAGCTGTCAGGAGTTTTTCTACCTCGTCATTGACTACTTGAAAGCGCTCTGTTCCTAGCTTGCGATGTTTTTGCTTTATTTGTTTGTAGGTCGGATCGACATTTAGCTCGTGACAGGTAATTGAAGGTTCGATTCCCTTCATGTCGTCCATGGTCCAAGAGAAAGTGCTGACGTTCTTCCTTAGTAGCGAGATCAATTTGGCTTTGATGTTTTCGTCCAGCTCTTTCCCAATTCTTGTAGTTTGGTTCCGGTGCTCGGTATGAATGCTGACTTGTTCTATTTTGTCTAGCTCTGGTGTAGAGGTATAAGTCGGCAGAAGGCTTTCGGTTTTATCCGACACCTGCAAGGTTCACGCACGGTGCTCTTTAGGAAACAAGTCCAGGCTACGCGATGATTTCCCCTAATCGTCCATGTTCCCCTACCTGTTTGGAATTTGATGCACTAGTAATAGGTCGATATCGCTGCCTTCATGGAATAAAGCCATGGTGTACCTAAGATTATACTGAATGCCGAGTTTTGTTCCATTACGACGAATTTGACCATTTGGGTGGACCCTCCAGCTTGACCAGGCAACTTGATTGTTCCAGCTGAAGAAACAATTTCGCCACTAAAACCTGTGAGTGTTTTTCTACCGTCCTTTATTAGGTCGGCGCTTATTCCCATGTTATCAAGCATTCTTTTAAAATTGATATCCACCGAGCTACCTGTATCGATAAGTATTCTAGCTACCTCTGTGTTCGCAATGACCAGCTCGATAACTAGGAATAAGTAGTGCTTGATGAAAACTGTTGAGAGTTGCTGAAAGTTGTTGATGGTTCCAGGTTCTAGACGGGATTACCAGTCTAGCGCCGGTCCTGATAAGTTTTCAACAAAGAGTTGGCACAAACCTGCATCTTGTTCTTCTGCGGAGAACTGAGCTCGTGCCATGGCAATCGTGAAGGCTGTTAGGTACTGGACCGGTTCACTCCTACCATCATATCCTATGAATTTGATTTTTGCAGAGTGTCGAACTGAGACATCGGTGACACTCCTGGAGAATGGCATCCTTTGCATTTCTTCTATTGCACGAAGGATGTCAAGGGCCGAGCTGGTGGCTTGGTGTACCTGCGAGCTCATTAGTTTCAGCTATTCGCGAATATTCTAGATTTCGGTATCCTCAGTTATACTCCTGAATCTAGTCACGTTAGTGTAATCAGGTCAACCTCGACGTCCACCTGCCGTCTCAGGTGTCTGATGAGATGCCCCGAACAGATCTCGGTTTACTGTGCGTGCATCTCTTTCTTCAGTGGAAGCGGTGATATCTTCCAACTGCGCCCTCAGGTTCTGAGACTCCCCTCTAAGTTTCTCGGTTTCCACCTTCTGTTCCTTCATCTGGTTTAGTAAATCCTGCATGGTGATTTTGGGGGCATTATCTTCATGATTTGATCATGTTATCTCGATTCGATCGTCTCTATTTCCCGTATTGACGGTAGATCCGTCTGGTACTTTTTCAATTGGTGCCGTGGTTATTAATTCGGTTGATTATTCCTGCAAAAAGAGATTACAAGATCGTCTAGCTAGTCCCCACAGACGGCGCCAACTGTTGAATCAAGGTTTGACAATTAGGTTAAACTCTTATTTTGTGGGTAAAATGCTAGAGTAATTTTAAGAAGAATTGCATATATCTTTGTAGAGTAATTACATGGGTATTTATACCAAGAATACATGCTTTAAAATCCTAATTACATGCTTTAATCTAATGAGCCTCGAGCTAGAAAGCCCAGCTCGTCATATCGGCCCACTCAGCTTCAAGCCTTCTATGTCCCCTCTGCTCCTTTAGGTCGTCGTTCAACTGGACCTTCAGTCGAAATGGACTTTTGGACAGATACTACACCTAGTATCAACAACCAAGAATCTTTAACCTCAACTCAGAATATTAAAATTGGTAATCACTTTATCAGATTATGATTTAGCACAATGTCACATTTGGTGCTACAACAGCTGAAATTATTAAATTATTCGAACGACTGGTCTTCAATGCTAATACTTAGATTCACTTACTGATTTTTTTTCTTTGAGAGTAATAAAGCCGCATTTGAAATTTCCGAAAGGGTTGTTTGAAACGTGTGGATGGTAATCTTATGGAGCATTGAAAATTTTTGTTTGGTAGCTCCAAATTTACAAAATTTTGCAGACGTAAAACTGTGATTTTACTATTTTTTGCATATAAACATGATTTACAATTTTGGTGAGCAAATATGATTTTACCGTTTGAAAGAAACAATAATTTGTAGTTTTAGCAAACAAACATAATTTTATTTTGGAAGAAAAAACGTAATTTTGCAATTTTGCATAAAAACTTGATTTTGCATATTTTTGCGTCAAAACTTGATTTAACATGTTTTTGCGTAAAAACGTGGTTTTGCGGTTTTGTTAGCAAAACATGATTTTTCATTTTTGATAGAAAAAAATGATTTTACCATTTTAGTCCAAAAATATGATTTTGTGGGTTAGGCTTTTTGTGAGTTTTTGTTTAAAAATGTGATTTATAATTTTTGAGACTTCTTTGTTTTTTTTTTTTTTTTTAAATGCATACAAATATTTGATTATTTTGGACTTTAATTGGGTAACAACGAACGACATTTCAAATAAGGATGGTATTTGGGTTTTGACTTAGGTTCGGTTCGAGTAATTTGCTTTTGCATAATGTCACAATTAGTGCTACAACAGCTGATTCTGAATAATAAAAACGATTATCCTTTAATGCTGACTATTGTAAGTCAATTTTTGGACATATTATGTCGGTTTATTTCCGGAAAATTTTCAAATAAATTTCTTAAAATAAATAATTGGATTATAATAGCGATAAAATTATCGTCACGAATACTATTAAGTTGTGAACTCATATGTCAAAATTGGGATTGTTTTGAAAGAGGTATATTTGGTCTATAGTTGATATTTAAAGAGCACAAATATTGTGGACTGAAGTGAGGAATGAACTCATGTTAAATTTAACGCATGCATTGAAATGAGTCGAGAGGAACTTGAGTTCGGGATCAAAGTGTACATACATTTACGAATTTATTGACTTTAAATCTAAAAATTGATTTTCCATCGATGTTTTAATTATTAGTAACCGTTCCAGTTATTTAGAAGTACCATTCAATTTTGTTCTGGTCTTTTTGCTCAGTTACAGTTCACAATGCATGTTTCAAGTAAAATATTCAGGCCTAATTCAAAATTGTATTTTAATGTTGCCTACAACATCTAAGTTAATAAAAATACAATATTTTTATTTTAAAAAGGAACTCATTTAAAAATTCTTAAAAAAATTATATACTATAACTTTAAATTTTAAATTTCAGATTTTTTTATCTTAATATTTTCGTTCTACTTTCTATGGGTCGAAGATTTTCCACTGCCAGATCTGAAATTGATGTTCACGCCCACAGTCATTTGAAAATGAAAAACAAGAAGTTGAAAAATCCAATGCCCAAAAAATAGTTCTCATCCGAATTAAACTATATGTATTACATATAAACGTAATAAAATTAAAGTTCATACAGCATATATCGAAATACTATGGTCTGATTGGTTGCAGCTGTGGTTTTTGTTTTTCTGCTGTAGAAATTTGGCTGTAAGTTTTATTGTTGTGGCTTTAGATTTTGTTGCTGTGAGATTTTTGGCTGCAGAATTTTGGCTGTATTTTTTTTAAATGAAAGCATGATTGGACAACTTTGTGCTATATGTTATTTTTATGTTTAATTATAAAAATTAACATTGACGGACAAAATAAATAACAAAAAATTAATCTTAAAAATTAGAATTAATTAGTGAGATATAAAAATAAATACATTACATTATTATATTTATACGATTTATATATATATATAACTCATTTTAATATGTCTATGAAAATATAAAATGCACTATATATATATATGTATAGATGTATTATATTTAGATAATACCCATTCTATTTGAATACGGACAATCTAATAAAATAAATATATATATATATATATATATATATATATATCCTCATAATATACATGTGGTTTGTATCTTGTTGTTGGCATAAAACCACTTTTGTTATGTTATAAATTAAATAATATTTTCGGAAAAAAATCCATGGAGAAATAAAAAAGACATATAGACAAAATAAATGGAGAAAGAAAGAGGAGAGAAAGAAAACAAAAAGATAAGTGCTTTGAGAAAATTGGTTTTCTAAAGAAAAAAGTAAACAAAATTCAGTATTTTGGATGTGAGGAAAAATAAGAAATCTACAGCTTGATTGGTTACACTTTAGTGCTGTGAAAATATATTTAGCTGTGGAAAGCTTATATTTGACTGTATAAAGTTTTTACAGCAATAACCAATCATGCCCTATATTTTGGAATCGAGTTAATGATAATATCGGTTGTGTCACCAGTTACACTTGAAATTGAGATGGATTTAAAAGTCAATAATCATATCTGGAACAAGGATCGACTTAATATATATATATATTATAATGAGAAATTTGCACTAAAATTATATATATATATATATATATATATATATATTATAATGAGAAATTTGCACTAAAATTTTGTTAAACTATATAAAACATTTTAAATTATTAATGAAGAATATAGGAGATTTTCAAAAATACCATAAAAATACCATATCATCATTCGGTAGGCATATCATTTACCATGGTGGGAACTTGAATCGAGGTTTAGTAGATTCAATGTTGAGAATATTATAACTAGTACCATAATTTGCTTTTGGTTTATGAGAAATACCATGAAATCAAGCTTTACAAAATATACCATATTCTCATATGGTGAGAAGACATTCTAACCCTCTCTTTTTTGTCAGTAGCATCGTAAAAAATTATTTGCAATTTTGAACTTTTCTAGAGACCCTAGAAAGACTAAATTCATCTTACTCTTTCATATGTCATCATCGTAAAAAAAAGTAATTTCTTCTCACTTTGCCGGAAAATATTGGAGATGTCATCGGAAAAACCCAATCGGTCTTCGCCTAGGTTGATAGAGAAGAAACCAAAATCAAAGTCACCTAATCGCCCACCACAGAGAACTATGCAGTAAACAAACCGCCGATTAAGAGAACGACAGAGAACCCAACGGCGGAGCATCCGACGGTGCCACAGTCGGCTTCTGAAAAACCGCCGGACCACCCATCTTACTCCAAACAGAGTTAGTCGCGTAATATAAGTGTTAAAGTTCATCGGATTTTGGGAGAGAACCAACCGGCTGAACCATCGACGACCTCTTCGGCGACTTCTGCAGGAAGTTTCAAAACTTGTCCACCTGGATCTTCGTATTTGATTGACCAAGTAGGCAACCAAACCATTGCAGAGCCATATATTTTCCATCAGATCCACACAGTTCCGTCGGCAACCGGACAAGGTAAAGATATGAATATTGTCCATCATATTGGTAGAAAGTCGTCCACGAAAGAAGATGATGTTGTTTTGGTCCACCATGAAAAACCCAACACGAGTGGACCAGACATTAGTGAAGCAGATTTCGTCCACCAGGAGAAGCACATCAAGAGTCAACAAGATAGGAACACACGTGGACCACCAACTCAGGAACCAGATTTGGTCCACAAAAAGAGGTGAAATACGAGTGGACAAGAAACCAGAACTTCAGATTTTGTCCACCAGAAGAATAGCACCACATGTGGACCAGCAACTCATGAATCAGATTTGGTCCACCAAAATAAGGGCATCACGTGTGGACAAGAAATCAGAACCTCAAATTTAGTCCACAATGAGAATCGTAACACAAGTTGACAGGAAACCAGATCAACAGAGGCGGTCCATGAGTCAGATAATGTCCACTCAGCGCAGATGGTTCAGCTAGAATTGTCTATAATTAATTTCGTTCCATTTTCACATCATAGAATTGTCATTGTATAAAAAAAGTCCCCATGTCCCAGCTAACAATGTCTACATTTAGTATGTTCATTCTCCTACATTAATAACCACTAGAAAATAACATATCTATTTCTCTTTGTCTATTTAACAATGAAAACAGTTTGTTCACATAATTACGTTTAGTTTTCTCCACACACAACACTTGCTGGTATATCATTCGTCTATTTCGTGATTTCAACCACACCTACCTTTTGTCCACGACCACCTATGTCTATAACTAGTTGGTCCATCCATACAAACAAATACAACACTTCCTAGTTTTTTCTTCTCCAAATATTCTAATGTCACTTATTGTATACCCCAAGGGAAACAAGAAAGACGGTGGTTCAGGGTACCTTTCGCTTTACGTAGCCATAGATAACTTAAATTCCGTCAATGAAGTTTACGCAGATCTCAAATTTTACATCTTCAACAAAAAGGAGAGGAAGTACTTCACCATCCAAGGTTTTTACTAACTTTCAATCCAATTAAATAACAAACAATGCTAGTGACATCTATTTTATCGATCTAAATTTATTAGTGTTTTAGACTACCAATTCGAAACAAATTGAAAATAAAGTGAACATAATATAGACATAGATTTTCAATGTGATATTATAATATATGCAGATACCGATGTATGGCGATTCAGTGCCTTCAAAAAAATGTGGGGAATCTCTCAAGTCCTTTCTGTTGATACTTTCAAAGATCCGAACAAATGGATATATGTACGATGGAGATCATTGCAAGTTTGGTGTTGATATTAAAATTTCTTCTATCTTTGATAGATCAGAAGTTTTCACTGTCACCAACAAATTTGATAACCCTATTTTCACATGGAAGATTACAAGATTCTCTACGTTCACTAAATACTATTACGTATCAGACATGTTCTCCATGGGTGGGATAAATTGGTGAGCCAAGCTAATTATCTCAGTTTTAGAGTAGCTTGGATTAACAACTAACAATGTTAGTATTCTATATATATGTTGATTTAGGAGATTGGTTGTGTTTCCAAATGGTGTTGGAAAAAGAAAAGGAAAATACTTTGCCTTTGATCTTCATACAAGCCAGGATCTTAAACCCATTGGGAAGGTCTATGCTCGAGCCAAGGTTCGAATCGTTAATCAACGCCAGTTCAGTAACTACGAAAGACAAAGTAAGCAAATGATATACTTGCTCTGTTTTCTTCTTTAATTTATTGGTTGAATGTTATAATTATTTATTAAAACAGTGATAAATGTAATTTTTGGGAAACTACTTATCTTGTTCTAAGTCCAACAAATTTTGTTAATAACTATCAACACATTTCAATTCGCAACCACTAAACTAACGAATGCTTTTGCCGTTTTATGACAGTCGATCAATGGTACGATGAGAAAGTATATTATTCATCTTCCTCTAAGAGTCTCTCTCTAGCTGATCTCCATGATCCCTCAAAGGGTTTCATTGTGAATGATACATTGATCGTTCAAGTCCAATTCGAAGCCGTTTCCTCGACCAAGTATTTCCCTAGTTAGATTATATATCTCTAACCAAGGAAAGGAATCAATTCGACTGGTCAAATGTTTATTTTGCTTTGTTATCTACCACCTAATAAAATAATTCTGTCTTTGCCTTTCATTTTCTGTTTCCCTTTATATCATTTCAAAAATTTTATCAATCTTCTTGTAACCTCCAAGGATGATCAGTTTATTTCTTACAAAATCCAGCATTTAGCGCAACTGTTTTGCTTCTAGCATCAATTGGAAAACGAAACTGAGTTATTGAACCTTTTTAATTTGTAACCAAACTAATGTCAGTTTGATGTACCGGAACACTATTGAGTGCAATAGTTAGGAGATGATCAACGTAGTTTATATAGGGACAGTTAAAATAAGTTTCCAAACTATCCGTACTAGAATTGGTGAAAGAGTTGATTGAGATGGTCACTTTTTTTTTGCCATATAGTGGATAAAACTGACCAACAAATTACAACAAAAGAACACGATAGGCTGGGCGAGAAATAGAAATCCCGGAAAAGAAGACCAAACAAGGCAGTTCGATAAAAACAGATCGAGAAAATACTACAAAACCAACCAAACACAAAGGAAGCTCGCCAAAGCAACAGAATTCGAGAACACGACTGCGGAAGCCCGAACAAACTAAACAGCGCGCATAGAAGCAGGAGATGCATACGAAGTGAAGCTGAGCCAGAAAGAAGAGGATGGCGCACCACTAGAAACACCCATCATCCTGGCAAGACGGAGAAAAAGAACTCCTTATAAATCCTAGCCACCAACGAGAAGCAGCAACTCCGAGAGAACAGCACTGAACGGCATAAGGGCCAAACCGAAGACCAAGAAACGAGAAACCACTGCTAAAGCAAAACCACCAAACCGAAGGCCACTAAGGTCCACAGATGAAGAGACGGAGAGGGCAGGCTGACCGAAAACTCCTGGCGGCGATTGGACTAACCAAACCTAGGCTATCCGACCCATACATTCAAACATGAACTACTTCAAAGCAAAACCCGAGCGACGAAACGGAAGTGAAAGGACGGCGAACTAAAATCAAATAAAAACATCCTAGCCGACCGATCCACAGGAAACAGGACACCAAACCCAAGCCTCACAGCGATACCAAACGATCTACACCTAATCCGAACGCAACAACCGCTCAAAAGAGCAACTGAGCGAAACAGAGAAAGGCGAAGCTTCACCTACCTAAACAGATTCGGACGTGGAGTAGAGACCCTACGCGAAGCTGACGAGGTAAGAGAGCTCCGGCCAAGGGAAGAACCGGAAGGGAAACCGCGGAGGACGGAGAGCCCGGAGCACCATGAAGCGCCGGAGAAGAGATCTAGAACCGATGTAAAGGAAAAGCGAGGGTGACCGGCGTCGATGCTAAGGGAGCCATCGCACGCCGGTCACGAGAAGATTTGAGAAAAAAGAAACGAGGGCGGCGGCGGAGGTTTTTGGGAGAGAGAGAATTAGGGTTCGATGTTTTTGAGATGGTCACTTTTAAATTTGTGATTAGATGTGAAAATAGTTTATAAGTACTTTTTATAAAAATGAATTAAATAATGTATTTTGTGAACTGTGAATCGCTACATTTAAATACTAAAACGTGAACTGTAAAAATTTAAATGTGAATAATGAATAATTATGTGTGAGTAGTGAATATCAATACGTAAGTAATGAACTAATCATTAAAATAAAATTACATGTTTTTCGATATACTAT